>JABASD010003383.1:0-20405 GCA_019776165.1 Pogonognathellus flavescens
ATTATTTTCCTTAGAAGGTTGGTCGGATAACAAACTTTGGTCGCGAAAAAGTGAAGCCAAAAATTGTCATCCAATGTCCTCCAAACACCGATAGATTGGATGACACATCGGCTTACACATAGGCTTCACTTTTTCGTGATCAAAACTTGTTATCCGACCAACCTTCTAAGAAAATAATATGTTAACAATCCTTGATTCCCACTACTACCCGCCTGTTGCAGTCTGACTACTACACAACCAACCTGTACCAGTCCTACCACTGCACTACCAACCCATTCCTTTCCCACCGATGCAATAACAACCCAATCCATTTTTGAGCACAGTCGACAGACGGACGGACAGACAGACGGACATCCTACCCATTCCTATAAAGTACCTTGACGGTACTTAATAAGAATACGATCAACACATTCTACATTTTATGTATTTTGGAGAAACGTGGAAAAGGTGTTGTGATGAGTAATTTCAGTTCACCTAATTAATGATTTATCTATTCCTATACGTTCTAAGAAATATTATATATCAAAATTAAAACAAAAATATTCTTACGACTTATAACATTATCATTTGCATCTTTGGAAGTGCAAATCTTTAATATTATATTGTGTATAATATGCAAATAATTGTTAATAATAATAATATCCAAGTAAAACTACTCGTCTGCCAGTAGTTTATATCAGTATGAGAAATCTTCATACATTAGTTACAATTTATACTTTGATTTCTTCTACTGGGTTTGTAGTTAAAGAAATAATATTCTCAGCAGAAATTCTTTTTCTAATTATTAGTTTCATTCAACAGGAAAACGAATACTTTTTACTTGAGGAAAAAATATAATAAGTACCATATTTGTAGTAGGCACAAACATAAGTTTCTTTAAATGCTTTTTTCTATTATACAATTGTGTAAAATATTTTTTCTCGCGCTATCTGCAAGTTTCATACATCTGTATATTATTATACTCCCCCAGGATTATTAGTATGTGTATTTGATTCATGATATCATATTAATTAAGCCAGGAATGAAATGGCATGAAACCAACATTCAACGTTCACACTCCTTATAGTTTATTATTAATTTCTGGACGCTAGGGCGTGTTTATATACATATATACATATATCCATAGCTAGTGATGTTTTCATATATTTTATTTCTAAGCACTATGAAATAGTTGAAAATTTTAGTATCTAAAAGATCACTTTATTAAAAATGCAATTCAATACAGTAAAATAGACAACCAAATATTCAAGTTTTACATCACCTTGAATATATATTAATTAAATGTTTCGACACCAGAAACATCTACTGTACCAGATTATATCCAAATGTTTAGGTCTCTCGGTTTGAGAAAAAGTAAAGTGTGTCATTATTTTATTATATTATACTACCTCCAGATAGAATGAACAGTAAAATTTAATTGCTGCATCAATTCAACCTCAGCATTTATTTTTATTTACAGATTTTGTTACTTTCTACGCGATTCATGTTTTTTATTGTCGTAGATCCAGATTATATATAGATACCTTCAAAAATTGAATGTAACTTTTCAATATCATAAAACAATGCAAAACTGTACTCAAGCTATTTTGCGAGATTCTTACCACTTGTAAATACGTTATGATTGTTACTGTATAGGCACAGTAAAAGCAGTATTTTTTATCAATTCTCTGACATCAGATACAGTGTTACATTGTATATTATGTGAAAGCGTATTATATATTGAATTATCAAGATTAAAATAGCTTGCTTAATGTAAGAATCTTCATTACACCGAGTAATATCTTGTAAATCTATTATTACTCATCGGGTTTTTGCGTTACAGTCATGAGAAAAATTATTACCATTGCAACTTTATATTCAAATAAATCCTTTAGAAAATGTTATTAAGGTTATTGCTTTTCGACGCTTTAAACATAAAGTTACAATTGTAATAATTTTTCTCATGACTGTAACGTAAAGACCCGGAGAGTAATAATAGATTCACAAGGTATTACTCGGTATAATGAAGATTCCTACATTAAGCAAGCTATTTTAATCTTGATAATTCAACACATAATACGTTTTCACATAATTAAATGACGAAAGCAGAATGTGCGATACATGATTCATACAATATCCTTCTGATTAAGACATTTAGTTGAGTATTATAATTATAATATGCAACACTGATTCTGGTGTCAGAGAATTTATAAAAAAATAATCCGAATCATAACCGCAGCATCAAACACCTACCGAATATCACAGGCGTAACCAGGAATTGTAAGTGTTAGGATTCAAATAATATGATTTGTGCATTGGTTATAAGTATGTTCTAGTATGTAGTCTGCCTGTGTAAAAAAGGAATGGTGGGAATGGATCGCGATGGTAGTGGTGGGAATACATTTTGTTAGTATTGGTGTGAATGGATTGGGTTAGTACGTTTTGGTGTGATAATTTTTTTAAATAGTCCTTTCAAAAATTCAGTTTAAATATTGAATTAGTCTGATGGTACTTATTTAATAAATAGCGCAAGCTACTTTATAACAAAGGTGTCTACGTCCGTCCGTCCGTCCGTCTGTGATCACTATAACTCACGAACGGATGAACACAAATTGTTCAAACTTCTCATACGTGATCTATGGATTACAAGAGAGGTCCCATTGAAAAATGGGGTCAATCGGTCAACTCCTTCATGACCTTTGACATTTTAGAATAACTACAGTGTTTAACACAACATCAACAATACACAACATTTTAAATACTGCTAAGTGAATTCTATTTATATTTGGAAGTGAAGCCCACCTAATTTGAAATTTGAAGATGACCTCTAAAGTTCAAATATTTTTACAAATGATAATTGATGTTTTTATCTATAAAATCTGTATATTAGCAAAAAAAAATTATTCTACTGCTAACTTATTAAGTAACGCAGGCTACTTTATAACAATCATGTCTACGTCCGTCTGTCTGTCTGTCCGTGACCGCTATAACTATAACTCATGAACGGATAAACACGAAACGTTCAACTTCTCATACGTGATCTCTGAGTCACGAGAGAGGTCCCATTGAAAAATGATTTGGATTTTGAAAATGACTGCTAATGTTAAAATTTTGAGAAATGTGAATCAATTTTTAATTTTAATATACAGTCAGAGTTGTTGCTCTGTTGCTAACTATGTTGACTTATAAAAAATCAGCAAAAATGTTTCTTCTTATGCTAACTTACTTGACAATATTTGGTACCTTACTCAGTTACTCATAATATTATATTCTTGCGCTACTTTATTACAGCATTTTTGAATTGTTTATATTTGTTATATAATTTAACAGTTTATTAATAGCGTCAAGTGTTATAGGAAGGACAATGCTGTCTGTCTCTCTGTCCGTCTGTCCGTGGTCGTCAAGTAGCTGATGCTTTGATTCCAATTGATGATACGAAATTCTGATTCGGAATTTTTAATTTAATGTATTGGTTCAAATTCGCATCTTGTGAATTGTAAACTTACAACTTCTGTTTGCTTGTTAAAAATTGTTCGTAAATTGGAGTATCTAAATACTAAGAAAATTTCAAGGTACCTCCGCAGTACACTGTCAAAAATAGTCGGTCCATTTTCTCCTCTACTTTGCAATATTATTTGCTCGTTAATCTACTTATATATGAACGTGCCTCAACTAAAAGTAAAATTCACTATTATTAAGACGTTTCAAATTGACGTTGATAAAAATACTAAGTTATTTTGCTACTAAACAATTTCTTAACTCAGTTTGAGTATATTTATGGCTATTACTGCCAATGTGCTAATTAGTAGCATGTTGTCACTAAATCAATGGCAACAGAAAATAAACATCTTTATTAGAAAATGGTGTTTATTCATTATGTCTTCAAAGTGGCCTTTTTATTTTTGTTTTTCGATTAATAATAATCATTTACCATTTCCATTT
Organism: Pogonognathellus flavescens; assembly: GCA_019776165.1. Lineage (NCBI taxonomy): Eukaryota > Metazoa > Arthropoda > Collembola > Entomobryomorpha > Tomoceridae > Pogonognathellus > Pogonognathellus flavescens. The sequence goes on from JABASD010003383.1 coordinate 3,922, forward strand.
CAGAAAAATATTGTTAGCGGATGATTAGGATAATGATGGAAACATGTGACGAATTTCAGTATGATCGAGGAATAAATGAAACGTGGAACGGTGCTGGCTGGCTTGTAACGGCAAATCCATTGGTCAATCGCAGAATCTCGTTTTGATCGCCTTGAACAACTTTAAACTTTTGCAAGATGCCTGTAACGAAGGTAAATATAGTGGCAACTGCTACGTTTTCTCCTATGCAATTTCTAGGCCCTGTAGTTGAGTAAATTTTAATTACCAATACATTTTCATTTTTAATGGACAAAAGGGGAAAAAATATTCGTGCAAAATGTGCGATAATTTAATAATTTTTGTTTTATTTTAAAGAAGCAAATGATCTCACCAGTCGCGTATGGTAAAACATGATTCATTCTATCCATTATTAGATTGTTGTCAGAATCGAGAAATCTCTCTGGTCGAAATACTTTTGGGTCACCCCAGTATGACTCATCCATTCGGACGTGAAAAAGAGTTATCGGCACCCAAGTTCCCTACATAAACAACCGATTGAGCAAATTATAACGACAAAGAGTAAGGCATTGCTGCATTAATATTATGTGTAGTATAACGAGTTAAAAGTTATAATGTGAATAGTAAGTGGAATAAAATAAGAACATTAAAGTTAATTCTGCGATACTTGAACTAAGATTGAAGTGCACATGATTTAAATATTTTTTAAATTGATACCTTATCAAAGTGTTGTCCGTCGATATCCATGGTTTTGTTTGTCAATCTATTTGCTACTGGAAGAATATTAGCCATTCTATGGATTTCCATGATTGTGGCTTCCGTATATGGCATGCTGTTTAAAAAAACAATTAACTCATGAAAAACCAGAAATCATATTTAAATACTCAAATTAAATTTTCCTGGTTGAGATATAAAATTTGTCATATTTTTTGTAGTGTTGTGATAAAATTGTATCCAACCTTTTTCTGTGGTTTGTGTAAGATGGTGTACTATTTTCAATGACTGTGTCTATCTCCTTTTGAATTTTATTCTGTACATCGGGGTTAAGAGCCATGTACATACATAAGCATTCCAGATAGTTTGATGTTGTGTCCATTCCAGCCATGAAAAGATCCCGTAGAAGATATGACAATTGATCTACACAGTAAACTTTGTTTAATCGTTCGTCATTTTTGTTTTTATCCATTTCCAGCAAAAAATGCTCTACAAAATCCTTTGCATCCCAATCCGACCCCTCAAATTGCAATTTCTTTTCCGCAATATACGTCTGAAATATTAAAACAATACAAATGTAAAATCTGTTTGTTATACATGAAGTTTGAAATATTTCTTAAAAATTAATTACGCAAACTGACACATAAGTTGCGGGTATATTTAGCGCAATTTTAAGTTAGTGAAACTGAAGAGAAAGGATCAGAATATATAATTTGGAAGCTTTTTGTATTTCATTACGTTTCAGGTGAAAACAAAAAATTATTCAATTGTATTTAAAATTTAAATGTGCAACTAAACTAAAAAACTTAATTATAAAAACACGCTCCTATAAAATTTGTAATGATATTAGAATTTTTTAAATGATATTTGAATTTTTTTAACATTAATTTGCTTTGTTGATTTAAATACAATTTTCATAACAATGTTTTAAAAATTTCGAAAATCATACTTTTTAAAATACTCTTTTACTGGCCAAACATTTAGTTTAATTGCATTTCTTAGAACGAATTAACATTGCTTATTGCAGGCTCTTACCGTGAAATAACGATTTAAAATTTCCATACTGTTGAAAAACTTTTGATATCCTATTCCAAATATTTTGTCTAAAAACAACATCACGCTAAGTGGAATGTAGTTCAAAAACAAAAGTGCAAACATATTAAATTGGATTAGCTGTTCCATGTTTCGACGCAAGAGATGAAAGTTTTCATCATCTTCAGTGAAATTCTCCCCTCCCATGAAACCCCAGAAGATGTTAACTATTGACAGTGTGAACAGATTTCGCACAGGGATTTTGTTTCCAGTCGAAATTTTGAGATGTTCTATTTTGTTAAATAATTCTGTCAATTGTTCGGCTATTAAAGGCGACATCACTTGATTTTTTCCAAATCCCAACCGTCCTAAAGTTTTCATCGTATATTTTCTCAACTCTTTTGTTTCTTCACCACCATTGCATATTAGGCCTTGGGAAAATTGAAAGAGAAAAACGCCATTATCAATCTACCAAAAATGTGCAATAATTTTATCTCGTAATCCAAAATTATCGCAAAAATAATATCGTGGCAATTCAACCGATTCATTATCTGTTGTTAATATTATAGTGAGTTACTGAGTTATTTACTGTACAACTTGTTTAAGTTTCTATGTAAATTAAAAAATAAAACCAAAAATTTAAAAAAAAACTTAATTAAGCTTGAGAAACTATTATTATATAATTTTTCTTTCCTATAGAATTGATTTAAAAGTAATAAGATGTGGATTTTTAACTTCATTACCTTTCCCTGGCCCTTTGAAGTAGACTCGAGTTAATTTATCCGGAATTCTGTCCGAACAAGTTTCACTGGAAAGTAATGACCTAATCATTTTGTATTCCTTCGGATATACTAAAATTTAAAATATTTACTGTGAGTAACACCTCAATCTGTGTAGTCATCCAAATTGATCATGATTTGACAAAAATATGTCAAAAAACCCATAAAAAGTTAACCAAACCAAAAATACTTTAGATCTCCGAAATAAACATGAACAAACAGCAAAAAATAATTAAATTAAATTACTCAGTGTAGTATTAAAAAGTTTAACGTTGAATGTTGCAGCCCAGTTCTGGGATTTAATGGATGCAAATTTTGCATACAATTGGTCCGACATCGTCTCCTTGGATTGAGCATTATCTTTCAGTGATGAGATACACACAAGTGCAAATTCAAATATAAAACCAAATCCTCTTGAAACAAATTTAGTAGTTGCTTCCTTATCATTCGACTCTATATCAAAAATATTAAATTAGTTAACTGAAACAAATTGTGTGCTTGTTCATTTCTTAGTTATACATTTGTAGAGTGAAGACGTATGTACAGTAAGAAATTCACAAATTCACAATTATTATTAAACAATAGAAAAATACAATTTTGTAATAATACTTATTTATAAAAAATAAATTTAATATAATAAATTTATAAAAAAATTATATTGAAAAAAATAAATATTTAGAAAAATAAAATACAGACCTAATATGTCATTTGAACTAATCTTATTGCTGTGTAAATTTATTAAATTATTAATGCGTGCCCATTTCAGCAAAATTAATACTCCTGCCCACAAAATCAAGACTAGTATAATATACAGATACATCGAATAGTGAAGGACAAAAACTTTATTCAATCTGGAGTTACAGATAATAACTCAGCAAGCAAAAATTCAGAATGAGAGGGATTGTAAGATTATCAAACATTTTATAATATGAGTAAGACCACACATTTCTGAACATAATTATAGCATGAGCCTACAACCTACCACTATTTATTTTATCAAATATTAAAATCCCATAAAACAAGACTACCGCCTTTATAATGTAGTACAAAGTAAATAGGTATTTGTTTTAGCAGAAAGTAAGCACAAAATCTACAAGAAGCCTAAGAATCATAAAAGGAGTGCATGCATAAGTTGCATATAATATGCATCATACTTATTCGTTTTGTTACAAGACTAGTGGATACTCGCCGCGCTACCGGGGAAAGGCTCTTAAAATCAAATTGAAATTAATATTTCAATTTGATGGATCAAATGCGGATACCGAGTTAAACCTATGTGTAACTTTAATCTATTTTGACCAATATATGAATAAATCCCAAAGGTGGCTTCAAATAAAACATTTTCATTAATAAATGGATATATATTGAAATAATTACCATCCCTAAAGAATATTTAGGGTTGCTAAATAATATTTAGACTCGCTAAAGAATATTTAGACTCGCTAAAGAATTTGACTCAGCAAGGAACTTCGGCGGGTTTTCATTGTTGATTCGTTCTACCACTTGGGAATTGAGAAGTGGACCATTGAATCAAATTGTCCAACCTTGATTTTCTGAAAAAGTGCAATCACTTTCTCTTTATTCATCAAATTTTCATTTTATTGGCAGATAAATACAATTTTTCGATGATAAAACTCTTTTCTAGAAGATGACTTCATTCAAAGCTTAAGATTTTGAATAAAAAATATTTCCATCATGATGGCTAAACTGATTTAGTTTATGGGAACTTCCCGGGAAATTGTTCCCAGGACTAAATTCTCTAGAAAATATGGTACACGCTCTATGTACAATTAACTCAGGGGTTTCAATTTTTTTTGAACATTAACACAAAAAGGGTAATATAAATTTACCTACCTGTGAGCAGAGTATTGTGAGTGGACTCATATAAATTTACAAAATTGATATGAGCATTCAATTTATATTACATTATTCTTTTGAAACCCTTCAAACAATTTTTGCCTTAGATAGTTTGTGAATTGTTTCAGGCATTACATCTTGCATCCAAAAATAAATGCGTGAAATAGAGAACCAGAAGCTGTTACGCTGCTGGAAAAACCTCGGTATCCTGGTATCCAGGATACCGGGAAATTTTCGGCGAAGCCGAAAATTTCGTGATAAAGCACAGGCAAAAATTAAAATTTGCGAAAAAAATACTCGCAAATTTTTGCCAATGCATTTTGTGACCCAAAAAATCGGGAAATTTTTCTAGGATACCGGGAAGAAAAAGTTTTTTACACCAGCGAGCTGTTAGTTTATAAGACATTACATTTAACGAAAATATTTTACAAATCGCATTTTTAATACATCATATCATAAGAATAATGAAATGACGTTTTCATTCCATTTCTCGCAAATCCATTTCAACCATGGTAATATTTGTCATTAAAAAGTTATAAAAAAATTTGAATTATCGAAAAATTGCTCGGCGACCTTGGTGTTGGTTCCCACTCCCAGGATCCTGAGGCGGCCATTGCGGTTCGCGGCGCCCTTTTGACGCCCGCGGTTATAACCACCAAACCGTACAAAAATGGACAGCCAAGGTACGATTATTTTAGCGTCGTTGTTTATAGTATGTAAATCATGTTAAAGTGAATCAACTAATTTCTAAACTGACTAATCATTATCATCTCACTTCACTAAAAATAAGTAAAAACTATGCTAGGTACTAGGTACACCTACATTCTCCACGTTCACGGGCGTGTTCATTTCCTTCTGAGGGTTGTAATGGGAATGCAACATTTATAACAATTTCGCATGTGACTGTATTCATTCATACAATAATGGCTAAACAAATTCATAACTTGTGCCTACTGCCTACCCAAGATACCCGCATCATATCTATATTATATTATCATCTATATTATATTATTACTTTATTACATCTCTGCAACTTATATCCAACAAATTACATACGTAATAAGAGTGCGTACCCAATGTAATAATAAAATGAATGCCTACACATAATAGAGAAAAGAAACAAAGTATATTTTTTTCGCGGGATAATTCTTCCACATATCAATAATTATTTTATTTTAATTATATACATCTTGATTTAAATGTTCTCTCATCCAGCATAAATATGTAAGAAAAACATGAAAAAGGTTTTGTGGGGAATAATTTAAGTCTGAGTTTTAAATATAGATTGATCACTTTCCTACATATTGCAAGCTTATGTGAAAATCTGGTGATTATAACAAACAATATTTTAGTTACAACATAATAATCCTTTGCATCTTTGGAAGTGTAGGTCTAAACAATATGTTTTGATAATGCGCAAATAATCGTTGTTAATGATATTCAGGTAAGGCAAACCTCGTCCGTCAATTGTTTAAATCAGTATGAGAACGAGAACTCTTCTGAAAATGTTTACAATTTCTACCTTGATATCATCTGAGCAGAAATTCTCTTTGTCAATAACAAGTGCGAAAGATGCAATCAATGCTTGAGGAAAAAACAAACCTAAAGCAGTCCTACGGGACCTCACAAGGTAATGATTAACCTCCCATTTAATGACGACTGTAATTATTTTAAGCAACTACACCGTGTTTATGACATTCAAGTGTAATAAAGCAAAAACAATCAATTTGGAAATAAATCTGAGTTTATAAACTAAAAGAAACAGATTCTGTACTTTTGGAGTATATAAACTAAAAGAAACTGATTCGGTCATTTTAGCTTTATTTAAACTAAAAGAAACCGATTGGGTCCTTTTAGCACTATTTAAACTAAGAGAAACCGATTCGGTCCTTTAGGACTATATAAACTAAAAGAACCCGATTCGTTGCTTTTCGGACTATATAAACTAATAGAAACTGATTCGGAGCTTTTCGGACTATATAAACTAAAAGAAACCGATTCGGTCCTAATCGGACTATATAAACTAAAAGAAACCGATTCGGTTCTTTTCGGAGTATATGTATAAATCAAAGGAATATTTTAATTTACTGCTCCTATGATGAGTATATAAATAAAGAGATACAGAAGCGGTATATAAATTAATTTGACCAGAATTTGTTGCTACGAGTATGTAAATTAATATATACCCCTGTATTGTATTGTATTGTATAAGCTTTATTGTCATACTAGTCAACCGAAGCTGATCTCCCCCAATAGACCTAAAAAAATATATAATACAGTCGTTATGGTTTACAAATAATTAGTCAGCTCACAACAAATTACCTACAATGTACCTATACAATTCTGTTTTAAACTTAACATGGTTGTTAATTGCCTTAATTCTATATGGCAGAGAATTCCACTCACATGTAACTCTATACCTATACGATTTCTTTAATTTAACATGTTTAAAAACAGGTACAACTAAGTCAAACTCACATCTACTGGTGCGGCCACTTACATTTTCAGCTCTTTTTTGGAACATTGTCACAATATTCGAAGGAAAATATTCAGGATAGACCATAATATTATGTAGAGCAGCTAACATAGAGTATGTTGTCTGCTCCCTAACAGTCATTATTTTAAACTTTTTATAAAGTGCATGCATATTTGGGTACGCTTGATTGCCAGCTTTTATTCTGGCATACACCTTATTACCATAGTGGTACTTAATAATAAAAGTATCAATTACTCCTTGAATACTTTCTATGTTCACATCCGATGTAGATGAGTATATGGGGAGAGCATACTCAAACACAGAACACACAATAGCACGGATAGGGTAATATGAGAAACCAATATTTATTGAAAACACTGTGAAGCATGAACTTTTAAATTAGCTTACTGTCTTTCAGTTTTGCCACACTGAATTCAGTGATTTCCTTCCTAGCGTGGACCATATCGACGATAAAGGGTCCTAGTTCAGGCATGTACCCAGGATCGAAAGTAGTGGGGTGCTAGGCATAAAATATGGCAAAATTTAGACTGAAATGAACGAGAAAGAGAAGAAATTCGCGCGAAAAAATTAGCAGTTTTTTGTTCATTTGGAGTCAAATTTTATACTTTTTGCTTGGTTTTTTGAAAATTCCAAAAATATCTAGTGCATAACACCATAATCTGGGGGGTGCTTGATCACCCTTAGCACCCCCCTTGGGTACGTGCCTGTCCTAGTTAGTGCGTGTTGCCCACAAAGGTGGCCCCCAATTGAAACTGGCTTACCGGCCCCGAGCTTGTTTTTACGCCAGTGAAGTGAGTACAAATAGATATGACACATTGGTTTTACTGATTAGCTCTATAAAGACTTCTTGAAGTCATAGGCGTCGGAACCGTGGGGACATCGGGACAATGTCCCCACAGAAATTTTGAAAGAAGTGGGGTTTTTTAAATGGACGTAAGAAAATTAACCATTTTTTACTTCAATTTCTCCAAAAAATGAATTTTCTGTTCGAAAATAGAATAATATTTCCAGAAAAATTGGCGCTGCGCGCGAAAATATGGTAAATTTAGTGTATTCTCAAAATAATGTCCCCACGCCCCTATACATCTTCCGACGCCTCTGTTTGAAGTCTAAAAGTAGCCAGCTAATAATAATAATAATATTGTCTATCCAACCGCAACCAACGAATAGTTAAATAGAAACTAACTTGTTTTTAATTGGGTTCCCATTACCCCAAAAAGCTGTGTCTGTATTGTAGCACTTGTGTGGCAGTACGAAGCGCGCGACAAGATGTATTTTTCAAAGTACGCCTTCAGGAATTCAGCGAAACTATATAGGGTAAGTTAATTAAGAATAAAAGCAGCAGCAATTTAAGTACCTACACCTACCACTTACCTAGTTAACAAATCAATTATAATAAAACTTTATTCTTTGTGCTTAAAAGACGCATTATGATAAAACTGTTGTTCTCTCATTTGATAACCGCAGTTTTGGTACTTCTAGTTTGGGAACTTGCGACATCAGCTGATAAAAGTAACACGTGGAGTAGCAGTGGAAGTCAAAGTGACAATCGGAGTGCATCCCCACAACCCGAAATGAACGCTTTCAGAGCTGTCTTTGTAACTGTGCCCAGTATTGAAGTTGGAAAGAAAATAGCTCAGTAAGTTTAATTTTTATTTCAAATTTTTAGCCGTCCAGCCAGAATACTTCAGCATTCATTGTTTGTTGATTAAAAATAATATTCCTCTAACACTCACTGTCAATTTTTAGTTTGCCTTATTGAAAATTAAAGTTTCTTGATTGCAGTGGTTTGGTTTCTAACAAGTTGGCAGCTTGCGTAAACATAATCCCACAAATAACATCTGTGTAAGTAAAATTTAAATTTTGAAGCCTTTTAAATATATAAAGTATCTGTTTAATGGATTTAATGTAATTGAAGTTGAAGCAGTATGAAGTAATATGTTTTGTGATTTATAAAAATTGTTAGGTATGAATGGGAAGGCAAAGTAAACGAAGATAATGAACTTCTTTTGGTAAGTAAATATATTTTGTATTTGGATGATTACCACTTAAGTGACTTTGCATCAAAACTCTAGATTTTAAAATTATTTAGATATCTATCAGCTGTTTAGACTAAATGTTGTTATTTGGTAGTAAATAATCATAATAATCTCCTTTTTGTTTTTAGATGATCAAGACTCAAGCGGATTTATTTGATGACTTAGAAAAGTTTGTCAGGTAGATGAAGTTGCGAATTTTAGATTTGTTTTATTTTGCTATTTATTAAATAGGGTGGGTAATCTATGAATTATGTAGGTAATCATCTTATTTATCCGCCGAGTAAGTTAATATTATACACTTTACAGTTGTTTGTGAAAATTGCTTGTATTATTAACATTATTAAGTGTACTATCACATATTATGTGCAATGGAATGAATGAATTTGTAAATTGACTCAATTCATAATATGCTTGAAAAAATAATAATTAATATAATACTATAAAATTTATTTGACAGGGCAAATCATCCATACACAGTGCCAGAGGTTATCGCAGTGCCGGTAATATACGATAATAATTAACATTATTTTCTCTCTCTCTCTCTCTCTCTCTCTCTCTCTTTCAAATTATGATTATATTTTTGCACGTTACTCCCATTCCCATTCTCATCGTCAGTATCTTTCTTGACTGATTTAAATATTACATTATATGTCTGTTCATTATACCTAAAACTAAAATATCGATTATATGTTTCAGATTGAGCAAGGAAGCCAGCCGTACTTAGATTGGATAAATAAAGAATTGCAGAAAAAAGTGTAATTTAGTTAGCAGTTTCCCTTTCCACGTATAGTGAGTGTACTTCCACTCCTTTTCCCCATCAATTGAAATTTAAAAAACATTTCGTGAAGTGTTGCAGAAATTCTTTCCTAATTAGCTAATAGTTTTCTTTGCCTTTTCTTACATACTCCTTACATTACCCGTTCACCACCTTACCTGATATATATAAGAGACTTACCCACTGTAAGTTATTTGTGCAAAAATGACTGAAGTAACGACATTTAAGAGTTCTGAAGGAGTAATTCATAAAACGCTTAATATACCTGGCCATCCAAGCAACAAACCTCGTGAAGGAACATCTTGTGCAGTCAGACTCACTGTGGATCCGTCTATCTCCTGTCAATTACAAAATTATGATTCAACTTACCTGCCAAACATAAATGAGAAAAACGAGGAATCATTCAAAATTCAAATCGGGATATCCAGTGTTACCTGTGTAGATATACTAATAGACATTTGTATTACTACAATGAATGAAGGAGAAACATCTCATTTCACACTGGAGTCGTCAGAAGGCGTCGAACTGTCATTCACTGCATGTTTGGAATCTTTTGACGGTAATTTTGTGTTTTGTATAAAATTTCATGAAATATAATTAATACACATAAAAATGGATGACATATGTTCAACAGTTTAAAAAATATTGGTTTTAATAGATATTTATTTGTCTCTTTTAAGATTTCCCAGAGGTATTTGATCTGCATGATGAAAGAAAACTCGAAATCGCCCTTCAACTAAAAAATAGCGGAATAGAGTTACACAAGCGTGAAAAGATTGTGGATGCCTTTCATAAATTCAGCAAAGCTTTAAAATACATGATATTACTTGAGGATGAATCCATAAAATCTTCAAATTCGGATGTTGTAATTGCACTTTATTGCAATTTGGCGGGATGTCATATTTCCAGAAAAAGTTGGGAGGACGCTATAAAATTGTGCACTTTAGTACTTGAGAAAGATGCCGACAGTATCAAAGCATTATACAGACGGGGTTGGGCGTTATTGGAGTTAAATGTATGCGAAACTAAAATAAATTTCGTAATACATAAAATAGTACGGTGTTTGTCAGAAATATGGTCGGATTGTTCTGATTTTTGCGGTTTTCTTAATTTGCAGGAGTTCGAGCGATCAAAATTGGATTTGTCCCGAGCACTAAACCTGGAACCGAATAATCAATCTGTGAAGAATAAGATATCGCTTTTAAATGAACGTGTGAAACAGTATGAATCCAAATTAAGTCTTGCCATTAAAAAAATGTTTACTTAGTAATAGTAAAGAAGGATGTTCAGTCATCAGGACCAGCAAACAATAACCTGCATAATATAAAAACAATTTTGATTCCTGCTTATGAATTTGAATATGAACTTGTTTAATGTCGATATCACATCGAAAGCAATGTAATGTAATTTTGTAATAAAGAAAATGAATTTCTGAGCAGCAACCTTGTATCTAATATAATGCAGTACCTAATTAATGTAAATGATAAAGTAAATATTATTAGATAATTACGTTGTATAAAAAGTAAAACCATTTCATGTACGAAAATGCATTGTATGAATAGCATTTTAATTGAACTGAACAATTGTTTCTTAATTGGGCATAAATACTTAATAGTACTTTATAATATACACTAATACACTATTACTTTATTATAGCTAAATCAATAATGAAAATAACATTGGCTTGTAAGGGCAAGGGCGTCTTGAGACGGAACTTTCTACAGCACTGCCTCCCGTTAAAACCGCACCAAATCAAAATATTTCATTCTACATGCATTCATTCAACAACAATCAACAATTCTGTCAATTTTGTATTGGGCTGTAAAAAAGTGAAAGTTGTGAAAAAAGTGTCAAAAAGCCTCTGACTGACACTGGCAGTTGTTTTTTAACATTTAACATTGGAATTGCAACACGATTGACCATTACAGGGTTTTTATGGCAATTGATAATTAACATTCAGAGTAAGAAATATTCTGATGATTAAAGATTATCGATTGCCTTGTTACAAACTTGGATGTTGGATTATATAATATAAATGGAGCAGAATGGGACGGAAAATTTATTTCGGAAAAGATTACGGTTGGAAGATTGTGTGATTTGCAACGGAGGATCATACGATGGAATTCAAAAAGAAAAGCGAGATGAATACGTCAAAATTTTAATCAGCAATTTTCAGTCTCCATCTAAAACGAAATTGGACGATTTCTCATCGTTTGAGTTTTGTATCGACTGTATACCAATTTTAGAAGATTTACTCCAAATGAAAATAAGCCTAGACTTTATTCTGTCCAATATTAAAAAGAAAGTTCAAGAAATTAAGCTGATAATTCTTAAAAATGACCCGAAAAGTTCAAATAAAAAAATTCAATCTTTTCGCCAATTTGCTGTCAGAGGTATCTCACAATTTATTTTCAATTGATAATTGTTGTCACTTTCATTTTATTTTTAGAATACTGAATATATTATACATCCTGCTGTGGTGTTAAGTTACAATAAAACCCAATATGTTTTCAGATTTCTACCCTCGAGTGGAAATGAGGAAAAACAACATTTTGGGTGATGCTGAAGGAAAAGAAGTGGAGGGAGTTCCCGAAGTTGGCAAATCAATTGAATCTCCAGAGAGCTACATAAGTGAAAATCTCGAGCTTGAACCAGCTAGTCCCGCTGACGATAATGATACGGATGAAACCGTTAGCCCCCGTCCGAATACTCATAAAACTACTGAAACTCCCAGTCCCCCTCCGAATACGGATGCCCCAACAAATCAGACTTATTCGGAAGATGTGACATATGTTCCAATACCAAAACCATTCCCAACTTCAGTTTCAACCCCCACGAGGTAAAAAAAACTCAGTTAATCAATGCTAAAGATAGTCGTGTATATTTCGACTTGTTATTGTTGGATGACATCTTAATTTATGCAATCGGATTTACTTTTAGCAATGCTGGTCCTGCTGTCGAGGAAGAAGTGGTTAAAAATATCGAGGATTTTATAATTATTGTAACTGAACCACCAAAATTTGTTTCTGTACAGTTTAATGTCTATTTCGAAAGTAAGTTTGTTTGTACTGTACCAGATGATATATTATAACTATGTTAAATGATATTTTTGTGATTGTATAGGTATTAGTGTATTTGTTATTTGATTGGACAATTTGATATTGCAAGCGGATAATTGTTAAATTGTTTTTTTAATGCAAAGCAGTTTTAATTTCAATTATTTCAATTACTATTAGTAAATGAGAGTGTGGGGGATGAGGAATGGAGAATAATATTTTGCTTGTGTGTTTTAGAGTACAGAGACATGTACAAGTGCAAATTTTGCTCGACTATTCTGAAAGCTGAAGCGAACATGTCCGCCCTTGCCCGTCACATCAACATCATTCACTCCATCAACAATCGTTTCAAATGTGCCGTGTGTTTAGCCATGTTCTTTTCAAGGAGCAAATGTCACAGCCATTTATCCGAGTGCCATTTCGAAATGTTCAGAAGAAAACCGGCGAGAAGCAAAAGCATCGAAAGTGTTCAACCGGAAGTGTCTTTTAATAATAATCTCAATACAAATATCAGTAATGTTAATAACAATTACTCGGGAGATAATAATTCTATGGCAATACCCGAAGTGTCTTCTTGTCCACCCTCATCATCCATTCAACGATCATCCAAATTATCCAAAAGTTCAAGTTCCACTCATCCGAGTAGTGGTGCAGCGTTTCGTAGTGTGTCACGAAAGAAAACCACTCCAACCACAATGGTCCCACGACACAGGGATTCTTCGTATTTAGGATGTGAGACTGACAGTTCCACCTCAACCTCTGCCAAATACTCGAATGACAAAATTACTTCGGCGGAGGTGCTCATAAAAATTGAACCGTCAAAACAAACTTTTAATTTTGTGGAAGAAGAAAATATTGTCAAGTTCGAGCCTTGGGAAAAAGAATCATCGACTGCTGAATTAGCTGAATCCAACAACGTAGACCCTTTGGCTACAAATGTCTCTGCTCCAGTCCCGAAACAAACAACGACCTCTCTAATAGGGGAAAATCATTCCGTGGAAGTAATTACGCCTGAAGATGACAAGGTTGATAATTCCTCAGAAGACGTTGGTGGTGTTACAGAGGAGAGCGAGGCGTCGACAAAAAGTCTACAAAAACTTAAACAACTTCTGAGACCGAAGCTCTCAATAAAACAGCTGATTATTCTTGCAATGGCAATGACAAAAAATGAATTTATGTGCATTACAGTCGGAGATATTTGCAAGTTTATCAAGTAAGATTCATTTTGCAGCTGCATGATTGTTGTTTTTGTGGTTTATTATTTAAAAGATGGGAATCCCATCGCATATGTACAATTTTCTTGTACTCTACTTTTGACTTGGAGTACTACTTATTGACGATTTTGATTATGTGATGTCTTGAATTGAATATAATTTGTTTGTTTGGTTTGTACCTTTATTTTAGACAAAATTTTCCTTTTTACAAAAATCAGAGTAATTCCTACACACTTTACGGTACAGTTCGTCAAGCGTTGAGTCTTAATTACAATGACTGTCCCATATTTGCAACGAAAGGGATGGACGACCGAGATCGCTTGTTGTATGTTTTTGTCAATGATGAGCCTGGCACGAAGGAAGAAATTTGTACAGTCTTAAAGAGTCCGAACTTTGCCGCGACCATGGCATTTCCAGGTAGGTGAACAATCCAAATAATTTCGTCGAGTTGTGACGGGTACTAAATATCGGAATGTGTTTTATAATGAAACAAATAATGTATTTTGTGTTTTGTTTGTTTCAGGGAATGTTGGGAAATTTTTTTCCAATCTAATGAACAGGCGTGCTTTACCCGAATCTGAGGTATACGTTTAACTTTTTATTTTTTAACGAAATCTTACCTATCTTTTCCTTATAATTATGACTTTCAGAACTTTTATAAAAAATCCTAGTCATTCCCAAAATATTCTGCGACATGAATTCTTTATTTATTGTGTGTAACAAAGTTGCAATTTTTACAAATTGATTTGGCCTGGGCCTTTTTTTGTTTTTTGGCGCCCGAGGGTGTGGTCCACCGCAATATGTCCACAGCTTGATTTTGAGCTCCCGAAAAATGGGATCTTTGGTTTACAATCTACAAAGTTGTTCAAAACGTCAAAAATTGCAGGGCGCATTGTTGGCGCCCGCGGTTATCACCCACTATCTATGCAAAATGAACACTCTGATTTAACAGTTGTATTTTATTTTTGATTTAGTACACGGAAATGAACCCGTCCACAAATCCGACGAATGAATGGATGCGACCTCCATTTACAACCGTACAATTGATTTACATTGCTTTGCGAAATCATCCAGCAGTTCCAATCACTAGTGGACGAATTATTAATTTCATCGAGTAAATTCATTTTGGACAGTTGTTCATTTATTTTGATATTTGTGGCAAACTGGTTAGTAATTGTTGTATTAATTTTAGAGAGACATTTCCATATTTCAAGTACTTGCTGACGAAATGGAAAGTTGGAATTCGCACAAATTTAAATTCCCACATGGGGAGAACGTTCAAACGTCAGGAAACTTCGTCGGAACGCTCTCGGTATAATACTTGGCTCGTTCATGAAAATGCTCCTGTCAGTCGCCTCAGACTAGAAATCAAACGTGCCATTTCCACTTCCCCTTTGACTATTGTTGAGTCCACAATTAATCCGGGTGAGTAATTCTTCCGACTTGTTTATGTCCCGGTCCCCTCCCAGTTAATCTGGAGATAGTTGTGGAAAATTGTAAAAACAAACTCAGAAAACCTTTAAATCTTTTGCAAAGAATCATTGAATTCTACAAATTACAACTTCCTTTTCCAGAGTAACTTTAGTTGATGAATAAGTAGTGTTATAATTAGTTAGCAAGTAAGAGAAATGGAACTATGAGTAATTGGAAAATATATTTTATTGCCCAACAGAAACTGTATTCAAGAATGCGTTGGAAAGTGACTATGACTCTTCTCTGATGAAACCAATAAATAGCGTAAGAAAGGCCAGCTTTTATTAAGTGAAATTCTAATTTATTTCGTTTGATTTTGGAATTTCATAAAATTAGTTTTCATTTGTATATTTGATGAATGGTGGTGGTAGGGAAGACGAGTGGGTGCAGCTAATTCACCGGCGTCAGCTTCAACGGATACCAACTCACAATCAGTGAATGCCTCAGTTACAAGAGTCGCAACGACGGGTTTGATAACGCCTGTAAGAAATCTTTACAACCATCCCTATTTGACCCATTATTTTAGAACCAGAAGACTTTTATGTCCTTGATGTTGATGGAAGTGACGAAATATTTAATGTTGATCAAATTCAGGAGGTGACGGAGGATATTACAACCAAAGAGTTCCCAACAGCCGCTTCCACGTCTGTTGCTCCGGCAGTGATTGATCTTGAGGAAGAAGGAGAATCTCGGGAGTCACCGAATAAAAAGTGGACTCGTCCCTGTCTGACGTACGCCCTCATGGCGGCTTTGGCGCTCGCGAATTGCACAGAGAAAATGTGGAATTGCGAAGGCATCTGTGATTTCATCATGTAAATAATTACCTTCAATCGACTTCCATCCGTTCTATTCAAAATTAATGGAATGTTTGTGAATATTTTGGTCGCAGGAAAACTTTTCCATTTTATGAGACGAAAACAGAGAACTGGAGATATTGCGTTTACCGAAATTTAAGCACTCATCGCTACTTCACTTGGAATTTCCAAGGCGGTCTTCCATATTCGCTCTTTTCCTTGAACAACAACGCCCTTCCCGATTTGAAAAGTGAAAT
>JABASD010003384.1:0-20404 GCA_019776165.1 Pogonognathellus flavescens
TGCTAACTAATTCGACAACCACTTTGGTGACTTATGGTTATTTAATAATAGTATTATATTCTTGCGCTACTTTATTCTAACATTGCAAATGGTTTATTCTACCGTTGCAAATGGTTTATTATTAATTTCTTAGGTAGGCACTACCATGGATTGATTAATTAGTAATAGTTTTGACTAACCATTGCGATTATGATAGTAAATTATTCAAACATTCAATTTTTCCTATAGGTATATCTGCATCAAGTTATTCCCTCTTATCATGCACACTACGTTATGTTGTTTATGTGAAGGAAGTAATATGCAGCCATGATGTCTTAAGTTGTTAAAAGAAGATATTTTATTCGTTCACACACCCCTCCTACCTACTATATGATACACAGAGAGTACCACTAGTACAATAATATAATGAAAATAAAAAACTTTACGACACATGCATAAAATGTGCACGTAGAGAATGTAACCAACCTCCTAACTAAGCATCTCAGACGACTTTGTGCTAAAAGTATCTGTTTTACGTAAAGAAACGTAGTTAAAATTCATTGGATGTCGGAATTGTATACCTTCTCACGTTGTACTTGTGCATGCTAAATCCCCAAACTACTTTTGTGGTAATTCCCATTGCATTTGTACATTTACAGAAGAACAAAACTACGTGTGAGTAAGTGATTTGAATACAAGATTGCCATTCATCAGCCAATCTACTACTACAACATTCTCTCTCTCTTTCAGAATAGTAGCACACATCTGAGATTCTCAGTCATCCCATCTCTCTCCACACGTTTTTAGTGTTTCTTCTGTATCTGCCGAGATTTAAACTCAAGTCCGACTTAGATTACCATGTTCTTTGTAAAGTTAATACAGCTTTGATTTGATTTTTCATTTCTTTTCACGCAGGTACAAAGGACAACGAGAGATCTTCCGGTACAGCTCGAAAGAACGTCCACAAATGAAGCCACTACCTTTGACGGGTATCGACGTTGATGTAAGTTAAGTCAAGTCATGTAAAGTGAACATGTCTATTACGACCATTTTACTACGTTAGAAAATACCTTGCCAACTTCTTCGTCTCGTCGTGTCCCCTCCAACTATCTCTCCGACTTATTGTTAGACTCACAGATACTTTAGTGTCGTTAAATTCAAGTTTTCTCGTGCTTATACCTTTTCCAGTACATGGAGCGAGTACAATTGTTACGTAACTTCCACAGGCGTCATATAGCCCCATTATATCAGCTAGTGTCTGTATATACAGTGCTAAATGTCTAGTACGAAGTGAGAAAGCTCGCTCGTGCTTGGCTACGCATTTTCTGTCACTTGGCTAGACACACACACAATTTCTATCTACGCAGTCACTCTCCGTTTATAATTCTTTATACCGCGTTTCTGTGTTATACTAAAGGGTAGTTGTACAAGAGGAGAATATAATTCTCCTCTTATAGTGTAAGTGTAAAGACACGTATAGGAATGGAATATTATAAGAAGACTTAAATATTAACTATAGTTTTATTCACTGAAGGATTTTCCCTGCCATATGATCACACTGGGATCAAAGGTCTTACCAGTTCGCACAGAAGAGACGATTCAATGCTTTGCATTAGCTAAATTAATCTCCAACTTTGTTCTCATAAACACGGAACCCTTTCTCCAAAGATTTCCTTTCTCTCTCTGTCTTTCACTAATATTTGCATAAAAATGTTATTAGACCTATAATTTCTTTGGAAGAATTATTAATTAGTATGTATATGGAATTTGGAGAATTCACCTTACTTATACCATAGCAGACTTCTTAAACCCACCTGTGCTAATAAGTTTACTATCAATTAATTTGGAAATGTTATTCTATAATTAGCGTTACAATTTTTTCGGTTTTTAACTTTAGTGAGTGCAAAATACCTTATATAGGGAATGACAGAAATGAATGTTTCTGTTTGTATGCCTCGTACTATATCTGTAGGTATAAAAGTATTTTGTATATTTGTGCTGAGGAGAATGAAGGAACTAAGAGGCAAATCGTGCTTGTGGTAATTCCAAGAAAGGAGCACCAAACAAAAGGATTCGGGAATCATCTATGGCCATTTCTCTCGACTTGAGTAATTTCATAAGTAGAGCTGTCTAAATTGTAATCGAGTATAATATACAGTAATGGAAAAGGAAGAATAATCTAAGGATATAGTTTAGAGAGAGAGTGTAATCGATTGGGTTGCATGCTCCACCAGCCACTCACTCAGTCAGAGACTCGACAGAGAACCATACAAGAAAAGACCGGCATTTCCACATAATTTATATTCCTATTAACCTGCAATATTTTAAAGCAGCAGGAACATGAAATCGTTTGAAGAACAACTAATAGAATTCTACTAAAGAATACTAGAACAGAGCAAAGCAAACGTCTTGATATTAGCCGTTATTAATAATACTAATAGACTGAATATTAATCGCTGTTCTTAAACTAGTAACCTTTAGCACCTTCTCTCTCCTTATATATACGCTATTATAACTATTACCCAAATTTTGTACCTATATGTACATATAAATCATAAGTATAACAAGCAAAAGGATTTTTGGTGTTTAACCGGGTTGTGACCGGGTGAGCAGATGAGAGCAAGGAGGAAGTCATAAATCAGTGCCTTGCCTTTCTAATTGGTTTTATGTGCTTGGGATGAAAATTAGATGGGTTACAGCGCAATGGACAAATTAACATTGCGAAATGTGCCAGTGATGCTCACGGGATATATATTTTGCGAAGTTACATTCGATCCTACGTTTCATGCCATCAGGAAGAAAAAGTGGATTGTTGTGGCGGGTATGTGACTCAATTCTATAACATCTTATTATAAATTATTTCCTGTCTTCCCAAATTATTCTTAACAACTACCGACACCAAAAACAAAAATTTTAAACGCTTTTCTAACTGTGTCTTCCTGTCATTCAATTACTTACTATTAGTTTCATACATTGAAATAACAATTACATTCCTATAGTTGGATCGTTAAAAAGAAGCCATTTCACACAAAAATAGAATATTTTGTGTTTTATTCAAATTTGATTAGGGTTACGAATAAAGCGCATGGTTTAATTATTAGGATCACACAAAAAAATAAAATACCCTTTTTAGATCGATAAAAATAACACGTGTGCATGGATGAAAAATAGTTTTCTTCAAACATGATTACGAAAAAGGAATGATTCAATTATTAGCTTAACACATTAACAAAAACAGTTATGTCATAATATTTGGATCGCTAAAAAACATCTTCGGATGTTGCGTAACTCTCGTGTGTACATAAAAATTAGAATATTCTGACACAAGTTTTATTCCTGCATGATTACAAACAAAGTGCATGATAGTAGGGAATTAGCTTAAAAGCATTTTATAAGAAATATGTTTGAGAGAGGAAGTTCATCTTTTATGTAATGAGTGCTTGACTTGCTTCCTTTCAGTGTTACATAAGCGACATCCTACTCGCATTTGATTTCACTTGCATTCCCCCTTGTTTCCACTTTTGTTTCACTATTATACCCACTTCCTGTTGCAGAGACTCATGTTAGGCTTCCACTCGCACTCTGATCCACACACACACTTATACAAATGCTATACTGTATATAGATGATTTGATATACTTTATCCCTTGTGTAGTTGTACTGCTTATATGTTTACGGGTAGGTTGTTGTGGGTTTGCTTTTGCTTACGTGGTCTGGGTGGTGTGATTGCGTGTCTCATTGTATTGTCATAATATCTCACATTTAGTAGCTCCCTTTCAAAGAGCTACTCGCTAACAGCCTGTCTATATGATAAAGTCTTCCTTCTGTTTCTTTCTCTTTCGTATTATGCTTTCCCTTAATTCCTCAGGAGAGTTCTAGCCAAAAGCATTGACTCTCACGATGATAACTGCAACGGAAAGATCCTCCTTCTACTACTTACATGACAACAACCACATAGATGCATTGCAACATGAGCTTTAGCTCTATGGTATCCCCTTATTCTCCCTCTTTTCTATGCTGGTGCATTAAAAATTTCACACTTGATTTCATCTATTTTCTAGATTATTGTGTTAGTCACTACATTACATACCAGTAGGATACTTGTAATACAAGAGCTATGGTTAAGATTAATTTAGCGTAGGGCAGGGTAGGGTGAAAATCAAATACCTAAAACCACATAAATGCACATGCATGAGACAGTCTTATGTCTGGACGAAATGAGAATATTTTTTGTTAAAATGCTCTTACAGATTTAGATGTATTTTTAGAATGCGTTTGAAATAACGTTTAATGAAGTATTTACTTGGTTCCAATTATTCAAAAAATTCAAAAATTTGTAAATGTTGAAATCATATAAAGTAGGTACATTGTTGCAAATTCAGTGTAATCTAGTGTAGGGTAGGGTAGGTTAAAAATTAAATACCTAAAATTACATAAATGCACATGCATGAGAAAGGCACATCTCACATGTCTGGACGAAATGAGAATAATTTTTTAATGCATTTACAGATTTAGAAATATTTAGACACGCATGTGAAATAACGTTTAACAAGTGTTTGCTTAGTTCCAATTATTCAAAAAATTCAAAAATTTGTAAATATTACATTGCATAAAGTAGGTTAATTCTTCTCAAGTCCGGATTAATAATGCAAGTCACAAATTAAGTTTAATCTAGTGTAGGGCAGGCTATGGTGAAAATCAAATACCTAAAACCACATAAATGCACATGCATGAGAAAGTCTCATGTCTGGACGAAATGAGAATATTTTTCGTTAAAATGCTCTTACAGATTTAGACGTATTTTTGGAATGCGTTTGAAGTAATGTTTTATGAAGTCATTGCTTGGTTCCAATTATTCAAAAAATTCAAAAAAATTTAAATGTTTAAACCATATAATGTAGGTTGTTAGTTTCTCGATTGTAAATACAAGTAGCAATTTAGGTTTAATCCAGTCAATCGAGTGTAGGACATCACATGGTAAAAATCAAAAACCTAAACCATAATAATATAAATGCACAATACCTGAAGAAGTCGCTTGTCTGGGCGAAATGAGAATTTTTTCTTAAATGCTTTTACAGATTTAGAAGTATCTTTGCAATGCATTTGAATACAGTTTAGTGAAGTGTTTGCTTCGTCCCAATTATTAAAAAAATGCAAAAAAATATTTACATCATATATAAAGTAAAGTAGGTCAATCACGATTTTGGAAACACATATTTATTTGTAGGGTGTAGCATTTCAATCCAAAAGTTATAATTTTCAAACTGGTAGTTATCAAAGCACACAACTCACCTTGGGCCTTGCACATACCTAGTTACAGTTAGGGCAATTTTCAATAATGCTGCTAAACTGACAGGACCATATTTTTTGTTGTAACTTTTGCTGCAATCGTTTGTAATTCATTGTATCATCTATTCGCAAATGTTTGCATTTGCATGAATGTATGTGTATATTTAAATGTTTAAAAATAGTAGGGCAGTATTATGTACCTATATAGACTGGATACCTATATATGAAGGTAATTTAGGTAAACTTGTATGTATGTTAATCTATGCATGATATGTAATGATTTGATGATCATGCATGCCCATATAATATTAATAAATGATAAAGCATGTAAGGTATGCATTGATATTGGTAGAAGAGTGCAAGTACATGCTAATTGAATGAAATGGAAAATTCCTTTTACAGTTCCACCGGAGTCTAAGCCAAAAATACAAACAGTGATCGGCGACCCTTCACAGTCTGGAAAGTTTGGAAACTCAATGAGCAGTAACAGTAATCCGAGCTTTGAAAACTTCAATGTAGCTGTAGTTGAGCTGGGACAAACTCTGACGGTAAATTGTACTTCAGGTCCTTCAAAGCCGGCCACCAACTTGACTTTCGAAATCAACGACTCTCCCGCCGTAAGTCATAACTTTTGCTTATTTCCCTTGGAGGAGTCATTATGTTTTTATTGCAACGGAATAGATATGATATAACTAATACACTCCTTTTAGCCTTAACTCCACAAACTCCACCAGTAGCTCGGCAGATTTACTAAATACATTTTACAACAGACTTGCTATTATCCTCCACATACATTCTACGTCTACTCCATTATGTTCGCAAGTGCATATAATATGTGATTCTTTGGAATACGCAGAGTTCTTCCAGTATGTACTATCAAGCTATCAATATTATTTCTAGCAAATATAGGTATACGCAGTAGTCTTACTTTCTCTTATGGCAGTTCTTAAAATACACAAGGTCTTTTTCCTTTCACGCTCTCGCAGAGAGAAAGTCAAAGCTGTGGCTTTGAGTTCTCTGAACTGAACTTAGATTTCCTGCTGGATAAAACCTCTAAGGGTTATGCAGTGCAAAGTGCAATCGAAGTTTTTGTAGTAAGATCAAGAGAATTAACTTGTAAGGTCAACATGTGGCAGCACATGGCACATGACGATGATTAGCATTTAAGTAGCTCTATTTATCATATTATACATTAACGCTAAGCACTTAAAGAGGCATTCCAAACACGTGATGTGACGAGTGTCATTTTTTACCCGATTTCACCCTTTACCGGGAGATTTAGGGATTAGACAGCTTTTTTTGTAGGTTCAGAGGTTTCTTTCGTTTTCGTTGTTCTTTCTTATAGACGACTGTTGATCTGATAAGCTTTTATTGCTTAACGAAAAAATCCAGAAAATTACTGACACCACGAAACATTTTATTACCCGTATATACTTGGGATTTTATCGGGAAGATATTGTATTATACAAATGGGAATTAGTTTTTTAAGGTGTGCTGTGTATTTTTCAGGGATAGTTTTGTGATTTTTCACTAAGAGTTGACCATGATTGACTTTTATGTTTTTCTTGTTTCCTTTTCACTTTGTACATTCTAGGAGGAATATAACGCGAAAATAGAACAAGTATCTGAGGACTACTTGAGTATTTATTCTACGGACTTTTCCGCGTCCGAGGGTCGAATTCGGTGGGCTTTAATGACTGTCACACTGGAGCAGCGATATTTCAAGGAACGAAAAATTCATGTCAAATGTAAGTCAGATATGTTCGATCAGTACAGTGCACTGTCAGATGTATTTATTGGAGAGTTACCACAAGAAAAGACCGGAACTGCTTCTGGCTACGGTGGTTTCGGGAAAAACGGGGACACACGAAGGGAGTCTGGTGAGTTTTTAAACAATGTTTATGTCTCTGTCTATGTCTTTTCTATCAACATAGTTAGTAAACTGTTTTCTATACATTCTCCGTCTGACCACGATATAAAAACGTCGTCCAGTCTCTGCCGTCTCTGCTCTGCCCTGTAATTGTGTACAAGGATATTATGTATATGAAAAAAATGCATTTATTGCAAAAGTTTTCAAGTTCACTCTGAAAAGGCTATCAACAAACTTGAATAAAAGGCCAAGCGAAAGAAGTCAACTGAGGTGACTCCTACCACTCGCCAAGAAACGTATCCCAACCAAATCCTAATACTAATCCGAAATCCAAACGAATATAGAGAGATACACTCGAGAAAAAGCACTCACTCAATCGATACCAGCAGAGAGTTGTGTATTAGCAGGAGTTGTTTGGTTTTCTTCTGCTGGGCTTCCCATATAGAGCCGGGTTGCTTTCTTCTTTGTTGTTGTAGTTGTAGTAGTTGTGTACGTAATGTAACGTAATGTAACTCAGTTGTATCATAAATTTTAATAGGAAAATTGGTTTGGTCCATTACAACGATCGGAGTTGGAAAGTTGGTGCTCTTCTTGCTCAAGTCGTTTTTGTAAAAGAAGGAAAGGCAAGACAAGAGAGCCGAAAAAGGAAAGCAGAGAAAGAAGATAGAGAAGAGAGAAAAGCTACTTGAGTAGAAATACAGAACAAAACATAGCAGATCCCATTTGATATATCACCCCGTCATCATGGACAAATTTTCTCCGGATTCAGATGCCATACGTTGACAAGAAATCGTTATATACATACACATCCATACTCCATAATAACAATAACACTCCAACCACACACTCGCACCACACACACTCACACACAGCCACTCTCAAACCAAACCACTAATACTAATGCTACTTATTGTTGTTGCTATACACATACAAACTGTTCTACCATAGAACTGAGAGTATATAGTCCATAAGACTATCAGAATATTCTACTCTTATCACTTTTAGCTATTCTAAACTAATCCAAAGTTAACAAGTACTATTTGTATTACATATATAGCAACGTATATGAATATATATCTATATATAGCCAAATGTACCACTTACCACACAAATAAATACTTATATATTACGCAACACAAACACAAAGCTAGGAAAACCACACACAGAACTATTATACAGAGGAAAGGATATAACACGTTTAGTAATACTCACACAATAAACTTAAACACAAATACTACTACACTGACGTCTACTACAGACATTCAACTAATAGTCCTTAAGCCCTTAAAGCACACGCATGCATGCAAAACGAATAGACTACATACTTTCCCTATTTGTATTGCTCTCTCTTTCTCTCATTCGGAAATAACTTAAATTATACATTACATTTCAATCACTCCTTGTTGTTCAATGACTGTATTATTCCTTTATTCATACTCCTGTGTACTAATATAATTTTATTTTTCGTCCGAAAATATGCACAGAGTATCAGAATTTATGTGAAAAGTAAATTGAAAGCATTTTGTGGTTAAAAGTAGTCGCAGCAGACTTTTTAAATTGGCAAAACATGCTTTGCACTGCATTTTCAGACGAAATCACAAAACTTAAATTGTTTTCGCCTGAACCTGTTTATGCCATTTCATCCAACAATATTATTCTGTTGTATATAGCAATAGCAGCATTATAATTTAACATATGCATGAACGTATGTTATCAAGACCTAGGTACTTTAAATGTGTTAAATGAATATTTCTTTTCTGTAACAAGTAACAAATGACGTTGCCGCAAATATAAACGGGAACTTGAACTGTACGAATTTCTACAACAGTTCAACAGTTTATAGTATAGTAATATTATTTGAAAGTAAGTACCGTAAGTAGTTGTGTTTGTGAATGAGGGAATGGCTGGGATGGTTGTTGCTGTGTGATGTGACTGTGACTATGAGTGAAACAACAGGATGAAATCGCAGATTAAGTTTAAGCCGGTTAAAAGCTCAGACAGACGATAATGTAATGATTTGAGAGACTGCATTGCATTACATTACTTTATACATGATTCAATAAACAATGAAATGCATTCGTCCTCTCTTTATTTTAGTTTTGACGTAGTTCAGTCTCTGCGAGTGAAGCGAGTGTGTTGTATTGTAGTAGCTCCATGTATTTTGTATGTATACCTATGTATAGTTTGTTAAAACATGTCTTGGATGTTATTCTAAACAGAAATGCGAAAATCTCGTCCTTTTGTCAAATGTTGAGAAAAGGTAATATTTTTACGTTTCAGTTGATAGATGAAAAAGTATTCAAAATCAGATATCTCTCTCTATCCAATCACATTTCATGCATGGTGCAACAAAAAAGTATGAAGAGACAGTGAAGGTTAGTAGAATTTTCATTCCTCAGTCGTGCAGCGACGTAAGCCGATTAAATGCATTGGGGGAACGTGTAATGCATAGCACTATACCAATATTGTATCTTCAACTGGAAAAAGTAAACGCAAACAGGAATCGAGACAGAGAGAGAGAGAGAGGTAAGGTTGCAATAATAAAATCATTACATTAACCCTCAGAATGTGGAAAGCCTATTTTCTCTTTACATTATCAAACATATTGCTTTTTTCTTCAGGTCTGTGCTTAGAATGCTCTACAATGCTTTCACTTTGATTATTATGCGATTTTAATCCAACATTGAATCCAATCCATGTTTCGCTTTCGAATGTTCTTTATTATAATGTCGTGTGCTTTTAAGCTCAGGCTACTTGTATGGATTACCACTCATTCAGAAACTGTTAGATTTAATTAGGTGAAAGTCAACATCCTCGCAATCACTATACTACATATACCTTCTGTCAAATACCTGTACAAAATCGCCCACACTCTCCATTTTGTCATCGGGTGAGTCAAATCACGTTGAAGCAGTGCATGTGAATGGAATTTAATGTAGTAGCTTTAATGTGTCAACATTTAGCAAGAGAAACCTATCCATTTCAAAATATTATTAATTGTAATGCAATATACATATAGTGAGACCAGTGTAACAATAAAGCAAAAAATTATATCCAGGTTGAACTAACATGTTATGCAAGTGACTATCTGTATATTAGAGTTACTTTATATACAAAATCCATTAACCTAAACATCTTGCACTGTGAAAATGAAACCTTAGCTATACGTTACATTACACGTTACTAAGTGTGCACTTAGTGACTTATTATTAGTTTCAAAAAAATTGTTATGTCTTTATCATAATATTTAGATTTGCTTTAATGAAACAAGTATGATGAAATAACATTGATCTATATTTACTCGAAGTTGAAATTCCCTGTAAGCTTTAAGTATGGTTACAAGTATAAGCTTCGAGAAGTCTGAAAGATCATTTTAAGGATTTCGTTTACCAAAATTGCTGTACTGTACAACTCTCTTTATATGAATCTGATACGTTGTTAACATTGTTATTGGCATAATAAATTTTTGATGCGTAAGTTGATATTTGAAGAAATCTCGCCATCCTAACTATAATTAATGACGATATACATATAGCTGAGTGTATCTTTAGCTTCAGGTAACCTATATATATATATTTACTTCGAAATTAAAATTTTGTAATAGTATTGGATTTCACTAGGTCTGCATAGACTAATAAGGTCGATTTATTAATAGGAATATATACCTATGCATAATACTTAGAGGGTAAGTGGTTGTTTAAGTTCGTCAAGTCGATGTTGATTAGTTTCTTTCCTTGCGCTGTTATTCAGGTCGTACAAACAAGTGTGCAGAATACTTGTATGTTGTATCTATATTGACTCGTTGAAATTCGTGAGGAATTTTAAGTGAGCGTGGGAGTGCGAGAGGAGGAGAAACTCGTTTTCTCCACGGGCTTCTTCCTTCATTATTAGTCAGGTTGTCCAGCTCACTATATACGGTAGGTACTGCGGAATACCTACTACGAGAAGTACTGCAATATATAAAGCATACAGAATTTACACTTGTAATACTCGCAAGTACAAATTATATTTCTAAACCATATTACTAGTCTTTGAACATGTTACCTACAATGATAAACATATTGTATCTATAAGGATGCTATATTATGAGTGTAATATTATGTATCTATACACGGGTGGAAAAAACTCGCGATCCTATGACCTAGAAAGAGGATATCGGGAAATTTCTGGTCAAGCTGGTATCTTAGGGCAAAAATATTTGTTTCTTGTTTTTACGCGATTTGCATATTTATTTTGTTTATAAAATCGGGAAATGTTTTGTGTTGTACCCGGAAATTCCTCAGTAGGATATCAGGAAGAAAAAGTTTTATCCACCCATGAATGGATGTATGAGGTCTTTAGTTAAATATGTATAGTTACTATATGCGTATTAAATACGAGGATGTCGTGGTGAAAAGGAAAGCAGTAGTAGAAATAGTAAGGGAAAGAGAGGTAAGAAGAAGCGATACATTATTTACAAACAGTTGTTTGAATTTTGCAACTCATGGTGTAGTTTGGCTGATGTTGATGATATTATGCTTTTCCGGCTACTTTAGAAAATTTGTTTTCGTTTCATGCCTTGTTTCTGTATCTGTGCGTGGAGTAGTTGAGGTTTGACTGCGATACTCTTAAAACTACTAATAAAGCAAAAGCGTCTATAAGTTAAAGTTGAATGTTTTTAATGGTATGGTGAATAAATATCATTTGAATCCCAAATTCCAGCATCAGCGTGAACTTGAGCTTGAATTTGAATTCATTATATCTATGAATCTTCATGCACAGAATTTTCACAGGTTCTTCTATGGCTCCGGCTTTATTAATACAGAACCACAAAAGCAGACTAAAATTTTAACATTAAACTCAAATGTTTCTCTTCGTTTGTAATTCTTCCTAGTACCATTTTCAAGTCATAATAACAATTCCTCCACCTAACTACTCTCCTTCCCTGTAGTAGAACTACCTGCACAAACTACCTTCAACTTATCTGCCCGTCTATGCACTTACCCATTCTAGGTATATTTTGCTTTTAGCTACATTTGTTTTATGTGAGGGATTATTGCCTTGCGGCTATTATGGTTTGACTTTATCATCGCTTTATATCTACACGTTCAATTAATACTACAAGTAGAAGGGCTACAGTTGACATTTTAGGTACTGGATTTTATAATGTGTTTAGAGTACAGATTTAATGCCAGTAGTATCCATAAACATTTTTGAGGAACTTTTATTAAAAAATATCACTTATGAAATGAATTATTTAAGGGTTGGTATTACCAATCTCGCAGTTTGATAAACAATTCGATAATTTCTCTGGAATGTAAAGTCGAATTGAAAATTCCAGGTGTAACTTAAAGTTATTTTTTTCTATCATAATGTACTTCAATTTTTTCCATAAAATGTCAACTGCAATTCTAAGACTTTTCATTTTTCTTCTACAGCTGACAGTTTTTCGAAAAAATAAGCTTTAGCTTCCAAGTGACATCTAGAATTTTCAATTCGCCTTTCCGTTCCAGAGAAATAATCGAATAGCTCTTAAAACTGTTGTCTAGATAATAACACCAGAGATGCGGATAGTCAGGAGACCTGATTTTATGGATTCAATTATTATTAGAAGCATGAAAATTTTTAAGTTCGGAATTGACTCAATGTGGTTTTTTAGACAAGATTTGAGATTTCACAGTTTGTTGATGGGAGGAAAGCGTGAGAAATTATTGACACACAGGGATACATACAGTAGCACAATGTTAAAATATTCAAGTCACTGCGATTGTTAGTCATGTTAATTTCTTTTCTATGTTCAAACTGCTCATATTATGCTTAAATCATATAGGTAATAGAAATAGCTAGTATAACTCAAAGCATGGAATTGTAGCATAGGATTTTATAATGAGCACTCTGGTGTAGTGTATTCAGAAAAGTCACCTTATGCTTGATTTCAATTTTACTATTCAGATATACAGTAGCTTTAACATTGACACACAATACTTTCATTTAAACACGGCTGTAGTAGATGTTAAGAACAGTAAATGTAACTTTTAAGTACCTTTTATACTCGTAAAGTATGTAACAAGTGATAATGCAATCATTTAAAATATTCCTTACTTATTACATAACTCTCTATAGAGTTAAGAATGAAATTCTATGTACACAATGCGAAAACACATGTAAAATGCATGCAATGCATGTTATGAGAGATATAAATGTACGAACGTCAGTTAACAGTTTCTTGTGTGTAAGAAATTCACAGAATATACATACTATTATCTATGTTGGAATATAGAAAACCATAAAACCGTAAAAAAGTCTAAAGCATGCCGAAGTAATTATTGTTACAAATGTAAAAATAGGAAAATTGCATAGCTGATATTGTTACTGAATGAAATGTAAAAAAAAGAACAAGATTGGCAAACAACGACCTATATAAGAAAATGTATACCTCATACTTTTACATAGCCTAAACTAAAACCTACAGTATGTAAATTAAACTACCTAAAATTGTAAGCATTATAAAATTTAGAAACGAAATAAATTACACTATACCTACCACTATAACCGTTAGTACCATAATCTATTACTATACTACTACAATGTCTATATGTATTACAGAAAATGCCGTAATATAAACACATGCCACGATTTCCTTGATAATTCTATCCGTAGTAGATAGTTGTAAATTTGTAATGTAAAATATGGGAGGAGTAACCTGAGTATATATACACTGAATATAAATAAATGAACACAGAAATGTAAAAATGTCTAAAATTAGGGAAAATTCATGTAATATATTATAACGTTATGTGTAATATGTGCATGTAATAAATTGTACAGTTAAAAGTTAGAAAATGTAAATGTGTACTATTGTAAAAAATAAACGTATCTTGGTGTGTGCACTGTAAAAGAGATAAATAACTATAAGACTACTGTAAAATAGGAGCCAAGCATTGTTTGCGTTATTGTACACATCAATCTATGTAAAATGTCTGCTCTCCGTTGTGACTGCTCTGTAATGTATACTAAAAGTCTATAAATATCCATACTACATGGTTAATGTGTGTGTTTTTGTCCTTTGCTTTTGCTACAACTCGTATATGTGTGTACTGATGTTTTCATGTAATCTAAGTACTGTCAGTGTAATGTAAGTAAAAGTTAAGTAAGTACATAAGTGAGGTTAGGAACTAAACCTAAGGCCAAGTCTTAATCCAAGACGAAGTGGTCCATAGAAAAAGTATGAAAGAGGATGTGAAAGAATGGCAGAGTCAACATAAATGGAAAATAGTGAACGAAGCGAGTGAAAGGCTAAGAGCTTGAATCTTGTGAAAATAAAGAAAGACGTTGTTTCTAATGGCAAATAACGAAGTGGGAGAGTCGTTCAAATAAATTTTGTCTGGGCATGGGGCGACATGACAAGACAAGCAAGGCATACAACGCATACAACATGTGTGTACAGTAAATACATACAGACACACCGAGGAAATACGTTTTGTGTAAAACTGTACACACACAGAACACCACAACCTGAGTAACATACGAATTGGTCTGCTCAAATTCAACGGACAAAGATTTTTATTAGTCCAATGCCTTTAGTTTGGCCGCATCCCGACTCACACACACATACATCCCCTTAGCCCTTCCTTAAGTTTATTGTGACATTCTCAGTTGAGTTATGTATCTATCTTGTATATATTTCATATAGCATATATATAGATTTCCAACTATATGGAATGTATGTATATGTATGTGGACACAAATCAAATCAATACACGTATAGTTAACGATTATATCTCACAACAGTCATAGTGGTGCAAAAGTCTACTTTTCTTTTAGAATGCCGCAAGGGTCTCACCCCGTGTCACAATGCAAGACAAAACATACATACAGTGTTAACTCGTGTGTCATCCTCCAAAAATAATCCAAAAACCATTTCCAGACGTGTGTGTGACCAACCATTCAACAAAGATCTGTGTCTCTTTCAGCTTCTTCTTCACAGAAATTATTTTGTAAAAATAAAAAATACGACTCTTCACTTGGGAATCTTAATGCAATTTAATTCAGCATTATTTACACATCCCACGCTACGCTGTAATATTCCTCTGCACAAAGTGGTATGAAAACGTATGACTTGTTCACTGGGCAAAAGGGTAGGAGGAGTGGTATTTACAATAATTAATTGTATTGTATAACTCATTTTTGGAAATTCGGGTCAACAGCCGTAGTATTTTATAAGAAATGATTTTTATTATGGCCCAGTTCTTTTCCTCCACCATTAATAAATCAGTGTAAGAATAACAAAGTAACATTCGTGGCTTTCTCTCTCTGCTTGCAGCAAGCACACATCAATCCATTTCATGCAAGACGCACTACGGTGTGATGTGAGTGTGTATGTGCTACTGTCTTCATACTACACCCTATATACATCCCTACACCCTCCTACTAGTTCCACATTGCATATAGCCTTGTTTTTGTATTGGGAACACATGTTCTGTACATACGTCCTAAGATAGACGTGCATCTGCCTACCTATTGCCTTAAGGTTTATTTTCTTCGTTTGTATTTACCACAACACCATACATGGACTTATACTATACATAGACGGTATACTTATAGGGAAGAGCACACGGACGGCCACAGAAACACCCAGAGCAAACCGCAGCATAGTAAAGAGATCTTTGAAACAAGTCCCAGTCCTATAGGAGAAGCTTATTGCATCATCTATCTGTTTTGTAGAAGCCCACACATATTATTTCGACTAGAGACTGATGTGAAAGAGTGAAAGAGCAATATGGAAGAATCGCAATACATTTCTTCTCTATGTGGTAAATATTAGTAGTAGTGTCCCTATATATGGGGAATAGTGCGGTAGAAGTGTAAAGAAAAGAAGAAGAAGCGACCAAAACGTCCGTCTGTACTGTTACTTGCTAAAAGGGTAAAACAAATATATATACGGGATATTCTACTTTCTGTGTATATAAGTAAAAGCAGGATCTACCATATATCTAGATAAGTATATATCTTGGTAGGAATGTAGTGGTGGTGGTGTTCCTCGTACATATGGCTACTCATTGTCAATTCTGTGTACACTATATAAGAAATGGCTACAACAGTAAAGAGTAAGTCGAGAAAAAGTCTTTTTCCTTCTTTTATATCCTTTTCTTTCTTTAGCATTATTGTTTAAGAAGAAAGCAAACTTTGTAGAGTGCGAATGGAACACAAAGTTCGGTAAACATTGGAAAGCAATCAATGATTTCAATCTGGTTTTCTTTGGTTTGGTTTGCTGTCCTTTCCTCTCTCTCTCTTTCTGTCTCTGTTCCTGCACTAACCAAGTTCCATCTCTGTTGTTTCGTTTTTCGTCCCTGTTTTTGCTACAGCTGCACCATATACCATACACACACAGAGATACTACTTACCAGTGCAAATGCAGTCAAAGTCTGTACACACACATATATATGTGAGTAGTACAATTCCATGTTGTTTAGTAGTATCTTTAACTGGTTCACCGTTTTCTTCTTCTTCCTCCTGTGTGCGATGGTCGTGGCTACTTTTTATATTCATTCACTCACTCCATTACGTTGTGCCTAACCATTTCTTTTACTTTTAGTTAAGTTCAGTTGAGTTGAGTGAGTGTCTTGAATGTTAGGTTGTCTTAATGGTATTCGTTAAACGTATGTATTCCTATATAAGCCTGTAATATTACAAATACTACAAGTGCAGTACAGAAATACACACACAAGAATGAAATAACTACACGTACGATTGTATTGTGCAATACAAAGTAGTACCTACTATAGAACAAAAGACATATATTATTTAGTTCTTTAGTCAAGTGTAATAATATACTAACAATTTATATATATAGGTACCTATTACCTATATATGTAGATTACCTATATAAAAATATAATCCTATACAGTACATATATAAATGTATAGGAGTAGTATATATATGAATTTATATAGGAAGTATACATACCTATATAGTTGAAGCGTTCCGCAATTCTTAACTCTGAACAACTTTAAGTCGATGTCTCTTGAGAAAGTTTTATGCTTATAAAACAGAGTAGTTTACACAGAGCGAGTAGTTAATATTGTATAAGCACTCTTATATAAGTTATTATATAAGTACTTCTATATGTACTACGTAACTAACAATACGCTATTTAGCTTAGGAGCTTGGTATTGCCAGAGCACTTTTACTTACTACTTTAGTTGTGTATGACATTAGACTACGGTTTAGTTTTCTGTACATAGTTGAACTTGTTTTGGAGGAGGAGGAGGAGGTCCGCGTGGAAGCAGACGACAAGCAAGGAGGAAGAAAGCAAAACAAAGCAGTTAAGTCAAGTTGCGAAAGTCAAGTTAGTCACCTAAGTCAAGCCAAGTCAATCCAAAGCCCCGTTTAGTGATGGGACACCAGGGTTTCTTTTACAAGAAGAACTATTACTTTCTTCTTCACAGACTTAACTTTGAGATACCTGCAGTTATCAACTTTATTTCCAGTTGTTGTCCTTCTACTGCTACTAACATGGCCTGTGCCTTATTATTCTCTCTCTCTCTCTCAAACTATCGCAGTAATCATATAAATATTTATCAAAGTGAAAAACACTTTTAACTTTGGACATAAAGTAATAAAGTCATCGTAATACATACAACAAAGCACAGGCAGAGACTGTACTCCGTTATCATCATCGTGCACCTGTACAAAAAGGCACACGTTGTGCATCTATATACTCCTCCATGTATAACTCTTGTGTAAATAGTCCAAAAGTAGAATAATGTCATCAAAGCTGAGAAAATAGGTAGGTAGCTGTCTAGAGTGAGCTACAACTACCTATGTAGGTAATTAAATGAATTTTGCATTGTTTTCTGTAGGCCATTGTGTGAATAAAGCGTGGAAATACAAGTTTAATAAAAAATGGAAACTCTTGGGAACATTTGACACTTGGGTTAAAAGAGAAGCTTAGAGAAACGGGACTTTGCGGGAGTTAATGCTGGCTGATAAGAGTTTTTGCTCGTTTCTGCTGTTCGAGTTTGTATTAACGTAATATTTTAATGCATGAGTTGTATACTTACTACAGCGAAGAACGTACACAGGCCGGCTGCTCTCTCCTCCTAAGGCTAAAAGCAAGAGAGAAAGGACAGCAAGAAGTTGTCGTGACTCAAGTGAATTAATTTATGAGTTTGACTTTCACCAAGTTGACTTTCCTTTCCCCAACCTCGAATATCATTTAGTTTGCTGCTTACTGAAAATTTACTCATCGTCCCATCCTCTACTACTACACTCTATGGCTCAACTAACAATTTCGTGTTGTTTCCAAATTAGCAATCGCATCTCTCTGAATTGGAAACGAATTTATAAGTCTACATAGAAACTTATACGCGTAAATACGGGCTAGTATAAATATATAATGCTTATTGTATACATATAGGTATATTATACACGTATTATTCTATACGTGTAGGTATATCTTATTTGTATATATAAATTTTATACATATATAGGTGTATATTATATCTGTATATGAATTTTATATGTATACATTTTATACAGGTATAGGTGTATATATCTGTATATAAATTGTATGTATACATTTTATATATATGCGTTTTATATGTATCTATAAAGGTGTAGGATTATGTAGTAATTGTAGTGTATGTGTGTAAAGAAGAGTAAAATGAGTGTCTATATAGGACTCTTGCACATTTTGTGTCTTTATGACGATGATGATGATGAGGAAGAGCAGTAGGATGAGTTTCATAGAGTGTGTATGTGTACAGGCTGTAGGAGTACAGAGATATGCATGGGAAAGTTGTGAAATTCTAATAAAGCTTCACTGATTCAGATACAACGGGACAATCTCACACTTAGTAACTGACTTTAGTGTTTATGCAAACGTCAAGTCAACTGATTTTGAGTCAGGCTCATTCAACCAAACAAAAGCAGCAGCTAGAAGAGAAAGACACGGAGAGAGAGTTTCAGCTTGCAACTTATGAGAAAAGGATCAGTTCATAGTTGCAAGTTTATTCAAGCAACAAACAAGTTTCACTCTTACCATCCTCATTTTCTCTGTATAAGTTACTATATATATGTATATGTATTTATTTATTCTTATAATAATGATGCACATAGTAAATACTTGCCCAGGTACTTTATAAATAGTCCAATTATACAATACACGTGCGCTAGGAACAATAATTTGAAATAGTAGTACATATTATTATGCACTGGTGTGAGAAAGGAAGAATATGTCACAGAAGTAAATATTCCCTCCCACGGATGATTAAATCATCTTTTGCTTTGTTTGTAGTATTTCCCATTTCCAGGCATAACTACAGATTAGCCTTATTTTCCAGGACGATCAACAATAACGCCAATACTATACTCCTACGATATACACCCACGGCACATACCCACTTTTCGCCAACTCAGTAATTGAAATGGAAACGAAGAAACGTGAAATCCAATTTTATTCAATATAAACTTCTTTTTCTTGGTGAATGATCATGAATTTGTTCTAAAAAGTACTACTGGATCTCGTTTATAACCTAAAATAGTTTATCTTATACCTATGGTACCTTATACTTAACTTGGTACAATTGCTGAAGGAGGAGGAATAAGAGTCTCTCTCTCTTAGGTGCAGTCCCTTAAGAAAAACTGATGTGAAGCAATACTAGTAAGTGAAGTTTTACCATCTTCTTCGATTAAAATTGTTTGCCCAGCACTTGATTCAACTGTCTCAAGTGAAGACCATTGAAGTCAGTGTGTATTAGCAGTAACTAAGAAATGTCTACGAGGGGCTCAACTACTAACTACGAATCCTCCTACCAACGAACAAAGCGAAAGAAGATCTTACACTCTGTTATCTTTAGCCAGTCAATGATCTTTGGTTAACTTTAACTTTATACACATACCTACATATATATACCTCCAATATATATTGCATATACCCATGTACAAAACTCCATTGCAATATTATATCTATATGTAGGAAAATTTTATATAAATATATATATATAGAGAGAGAAGGTTTATATAGGTCTTAGGTACCTATATAGATGTAGTAATAGTATGTATGGACAATGTATAAGTAGGTAGTGTTACATAGTATACGATGATGATGCAGTGGTGGTAGTATTACTCGTGGCAATATCTGTATGTATAGTAGTAGAACATTTTCAATTTGAAAAACTCCATCGAAAAATGCATATAAACGGTGAGACAGAAGGATAGTTTTTAGTTGCGATGTAGTCCCGTTCTCTCCTACACAATGTGAAGCAGACTGTGGAAGCCGACTTC
>JABASD010003385.1:0-20403 GCA_019776165.1 Pogonognathellus flavescens
CCCCCCCCCCATTACAAATTTCTAGATACGCCCCTGCTTAGTTTGTTTCAATTCTTACCAAGTGTAGCATTATCGTTTATTTTAGTTTTTATAAGGATACATTTGTATTCCTACTTCTTTCAAACGAGTCGACACCTAGTAATGCAGTAATAACATAAGTACTAACGATAAATGTCATTTAATGTAAATTTCGGTACCCTGTCTTCATGTGTGTTATGCAACATCAGCTCCTTTTATACTTACAACATTCACATTTATTACATGTATTTTAAAACTCATGCATATATTGTAATCCTATATACATTCATTTAAACAAAGTAGGTTCAGCACGCAGATGACATTAACAAATTGTACACTCTCTTCTCTACATGCTGGTGTAATTTCTCCAACTGCACAATACCCTTTATTTATTTACTTTTAAAATATTCTTTTTGCCCATGTTCCTGCAATATTTTAAGCTAAATCTCTACAGACTATTGTCGTGTACCTATAGATATTAGCTAAAAATCCATTTAATGTTGCCGACACACGCAATAACTCCTCGCACATATTGCACATAACATGTACATGAACTCATCGTACGTGTAAGTAAAACTTGCCAATGCAAAACTTACGTGTGTAGTACAACAGCTAAGCGCCAAGTGTACAGTGTATATATAAAATCTGGGTAGTTAGCAAAGAAATAATAGCTGACGAAACAAATAACCTGGCTTATGGTAATGGTATCCTTGTACATTAGAAAATAATATTAGCAGAAACGATATACTATGATATAGCATGGACTTAAAGCATCATAGTAATTGAAATCTATAGTAAAATAAGCTTCGTTTGTAAATCCTATGTTTAGGTACAGTCGTAAAGCACACTATATAAAAGTGAAAGCAAGCTGCTGGTGAAATAAATTACCTTCAATTCTCATTAAAGGAAACGGAGAAAGGATATCATTCATGCACCCGCAAACAATATTTAACAAGTCGATGTGGATGTAGGTCTCCTTTTGATCCCTTTAAAGGAATTTGAAGGAATTAATGGCATTGATGGCTTAGAATATGAATTAAATACCACTTTACACAGAAACTCAACAAATGTTTGTAAAATATTTTAAGTGTGGGAGAAAATGCGCACAAAAATTCTGCTTGGATTTCCATAATAATTATAATCTGTTCTGTGATAACTTGCTCTACATTTGTAAATTAACCGATGCTAGATATACACTGTGTTATTTACTGTGGTTAGTTTAACCAGTCTTATACCTAAATGGGTTTGGTTTAGAATTCGCCAGCCAAAAATAATTACTGTGAGGTTCCCCTTAGGTAAACAAGTCCTCTTTCTTTTCTTTACATAAATACTATATAGTAGCCATACAAAGCTCTTCCTGCGTACGGTTGAAAAATAATTAATTAGTTGTAGGCCAAGCAAAGTCCTAAGGGTAGATACAGAAACACCACCATCATTTGAGGTTATACACCATTCCTTTTTCTCAGAATCGAAAGACCTCATCTGCGTGGGAGGAAACTCATACGGCACACAAACTGTTCCATTTTAAATCCTTACAGGCATCTGCCACCAGGCAGGAATCTAAATTTATCCCAAGTCTTTTGTAGTTGTGGGAGTAGTTCTATTGAAGTCGAAAAAGGAAACTAATTATAGAAGAAGGAAACGTCATTACTTATTATAGCCTTATTTTGAATGAATCCTTCTTAAAATAATGCTTGAATTTATTTCAATTAGGTAAAGTGGTGCAATTCTTGAGACTTTTTGGACTTTACCTGAGTTCGTTGGTTTTAATTTGCATCAGCTTGGATCGTTACTATGCAATTGTTTACCCTATGCAATCTATGAATGCCTCGAAGAGAGTCAAGTGGATGCTAGCAGTCGCCTGGATCTCAGCTGCAATTTTTGCAATCCCACAGGTTAGATTTTGATATTCCTATAAATTTATTCGTCGTATATTATTACAAAAGTCTTTTCTAAACGTGTGACAGAAGGCGGACATTATATAATGAAATATGTAAAATATCCACTTGTTAGTTAAAGGACGTGATTTACAAGGAAGTTGAAATTGCACCATGTCATTCAATATTTTTATTAACTTTTTTTATTTCCTGGAGTGTGCGATGAGATGAGTCTTCGTTCTCAGTCCTTGCTCAAGATGCAAAAAGATGGTGAACACACAGAGAATAGTATATTTAAAAAAATATACTTCGAACTGACTTTCTCCACATTTCTTTCTTTATACAGAACGTGATGTCAAGTGAAATTTCTTGTGACTGCCGGAGAAATACTACCACTTCACAAAAGATGTTATTATCCTCTGTTCTCCGCTTCCTTCCTGAGGATTGTATTCATATCTACAAATGTACATGCAATGCAAATGTGTGATCAAACTCGGTCACATATTCACATAACGTATTGCAACTCCAGCATTATTATATCATTATACTCCGTCACCGTCACTGTCAGTATGAGCTTAATATTTGTACCTAGATTATATATATATACGTCGTATCATCTGCAAATCTACTTCCATATACATAAGTACTTTTTCTCCCAGAATGAGAATGGTTGTATTCAGTTCTGGTCTACTGCTGTGCAACGGAAATAAAATATAACCAGTGAACCAGTGTGTAGATTTTATAGACTCATATGCATAATATATACAGGGACTGTTAAAAAAGGTTCATGCATAATATTATTATGTATTACTGCTGAAAGAAAAGTAGGTAAAGATCTTTGTAGGTATCTTTGCCAAAATACTAATAATTATTCTTGTACTCCACATGAGAAGCTTTAAAGCTTTCACTACTCCTCAGACAGCAATACAAACCGTAATGTAATTTACTTGGAATATTACCATTATGCAAAACTGTCGTTTTGATGTGAAAGTATCCTATACTCTAAAATTATTCAGGAGGCTGAAATTGAAATATGATGATTTATTCAAAAAGGTTGTAACTAGTATAACTAGTACTTTGGCAATTTCAAACTTAACTTTCGATTTGAGAAATTTTTCTTGAAAAGTTGAAAATCATATTATTTCATGAAACATTTGCTGTAATTATCGGGTCACAATAAAGTTTTAGTACGGACCTAATTATTTTTATAATGGTATAAATTATAAATTGTAAATAACTAGGTATATTTTTAATTTACACCTGTTAAAGTAAAGTCAGACAAGCGTTTAGGAATTTTAAAATGTAAGAAAACCTTAAGAAAAGAGAAACCTCGAGTTTTACATTTACAGCTTTAATCAAATCATATTATATATTTCTCAAATACTTATTTCTTTTGCTGTCAGAAATATTCTTCACTATTCACACTTTTAACAGATACATGAGAATTAATGATTATTATTAATGTTATCACATGCGTTGTTTATTGCGGGCAATTGGAGTGTACCTTTTGTCAATTTCGTTTTTCTGAAACCGTCCGAAATTAAAAGATTTTGCGTTTTTGGAAAGTCTTATTTATTTGGTATGTACACCTGTACTGTGCTACTGCACAATTTTTTGGTAATAATATAGACTTCTATTTTGTGTGTCGGGACCCTGTATGTATAGTTTGTAAAGTGACTGTAGATATTCTGGTATATGGTAAAGGTAGATTGAACAAAATGAAAAAGTCAACAAGGAAATCTGAATTGCTAAAATATTTTCTGAGTCTGCCTTTGTCATAATAGAATCGAGTTACACAGTTGAGTAGACAATTTGATATTAAGACATCCCAAATTTTTCATTTACCATATCATCATCGTAAAATGTACTTGCTTCAAATTTCAAGAAGCCAGTTATCTCTTACGGTAACAAAGATTTCCTTCTTTATCCAAGTACTATATTATTGGTTATCTAATCACAAAAATACATTAGTATACCTACTACATACACATAATATAACTAAAATATGCTTCAGTATTTTTTGTATATACCTGGCTATATTTATATTTTAGATGTAGGTAATTTAGTAAATCTGCGAAGGAATATAAAGCTCTATTAGCTTCAGAAATGAGATGCAAGAGGTCTATTCATAAAGTTACTAACTGTATACATTATACGTATAATATTTTATCTTGTGCTACACAAGATGTATGTAGTAGCTTGTAAATAAAGCTGTACACATCATACACATAAATTTTCATGCAAAAATTCTACATATAAAACAACACGTTTAAGTTTTATGCTAAAAAACTTGAAAATATACTGCAGATGACAATAATAATATATACATTTTTACAAAAAACATCAAACTCACATGAAAAATCGAAAGCGAGATTTAAATAATATTATTTGATGGCTTATGTCTTCAAGAGTTCCTACTTCCTACTTTTATATATCTAGGTATTGAAAATTCCAATCAGGGATTTTTCGTGGAATCGATCTATAAGATAAAATATTTATTAACTTTTCTCTTTTTATTTCAGTTCCTTAGGTCTTCAACCTTAATAAAACTAGTATTGATGATTATAACTTGTATAATGTATATCCTACTGTTCTTTGTTCTTCTTGTATATTATTTACTATCAACCGTTGTTCGCCGCTTTGCTTGGCTGTCGACCTTTGC
This sequence comes from Pogonognathellus flavescens, assembly GCA_019776165.1. Taxonomy (NCBI): domain Eukaryota; kingdom Metazoa; phylum Arthropoda; class Collembola; order Entomobryomorpha; family Tomoceridae; genus Pogonognathellus; species Pogonognathellus flavescens. The sequence continues at coordinate 4,558 of JABASD010003385.1, forward strand.
CCTGTACTGCCTTCGCAGTCGGTTTAGTAGATTTATTGCAATTTATTGCGGTCGACTGTTTCTTTGTGAGCCTTTTGGTATGTGCTCAATCAGTGTGATCTTTTGGACCACAAACAAAGTAGGAAATAGAGAATACCTTCCACAGATCCAACGTGGATTCATTTTGATTTGTACATATAAATAACAGAATTACTGTGTACTCGTTCTATTGCAATATACCAGTAAGTATTTATATAATCCCTCTGTAGCGGTATCAGTCGTACAGCCTACATAGTCCTGAAAGGATTTATAAATAATATATTACATGATTACAGGCAGGCCTAGTACTTTTTTTAGATCCGAGGAGACTAGCTAATTTAGGTCACTGACTGATTCATCTAGAGGGACATGCAATTAATAGTGTTTATGCGTTTTCAGTGTTTTGTACTGTAAAAATGTATTGACGGTATTTTTTAACATAAAATTCTCTCTTAATTGTTCCTTTTAAATGAATGTACCTAAAATAATATTATTTTTTACAAGCAATGAATTTCAGTATAAAATTGTTGATATTCACGTACAGTTAAAAGCATGTTACAGCTTAATATATAATTTGTGTATCATCACTAAATCATGTAATGTGTATAGGACAGCTATGTAAATGTTTGCGCTTTTAATAACCAATACATTATAATTAACAGCAAAATAGTTAAGTGATCTAAATCTTCTTGACAAATAATCTTTTAGTGATTTACAAAGGTACATGCCATTATAACGGTCTTTAATAAAGGCGAAGAAATTCGAGTAGCCACATATTATCCAAAGCATGTGATTTTATTGCTGGTTAAATACTTAGAAACATCAAAGAGGAGAGAGACAGACACATAGACAAAAGAGAAGATTTTGGTGGCCACAGAGAGACCCTGACTGAACCTTCTGTATTATTTTATTGTACCTTGAGTAGCTAGCTGCGTGAGTGAGCGAGTCCTCAGTCGTTACATTCCACATTCTACTAGATGTATAATGTAATTGTAATTCAACCGTTTGAAACAGTCCCCAGGGAAATACCTAAAAGTTAGCTGACATTAGATACATGCACGTAAATCCGGCACGATCCTCCGGAAGGACAAAAGGTAGACTTTTGCTTTGACCTTATAAATGATTTTACAATCGTATGTATAGGATAGAAAATAGTTGCTATTGCTGGACAAACAATATATGTATTAATACATAGGTAGATTCCCTTTATATGATTATATAAAAGCCAGTTACTGGTGACAGGCAGAATGTGCATGTGCGTTACCACAGCCCATAATGAAATGGAAGTAGTTGATGTGTGGAATAACGTTTCTGTAACTTCCCATGTCCCGTTGCAATGTTTCTTTGTGTGTTTTCCAATCTAATTCTCCAAGTGATTGTAGATGTATTCTCTGTGTGTGCACTGTAATATAAATTGAGTAGCCGCTTCTACTTACCACTCTTACCACTCTACCTAAGTATTCCTTTTCCCCTTTTTTTCTTTATCAAATGTTAGTACTTTCCCCTTGTGCAATAATAATAATAATAATAACCTTACTTCCATCTCGTTCTGTAGTATGCAGTATGTATGTATAAATGATATAATAATATACGCTTGAATCCACTTTCACTTTATATTAAAAACAGTTGGCGATTTTTATGGCTCCTTTAAAAGTGAAAACAACATAAAAGGCTGTGCTTTGCCTGTTGTTGATTTCCTAGGTTTACAGTCTTTGCTAAGAAATTAAATTCACTAATTCAAATTGAACTAGTTTGTAGATTGGATGTGTTCTTGTAGCTCAATATAGGTAAATGAGGAATTGGGGGCATGGAAGTGCACTCCGTGTGAAATTAAATAGTTCTAATTTTCTTTAGAACTTAAATCTCTTTATTCTCCAGCGTAAATTGAAAATGCTGCTAATTTACGCTAATTTAATCAACTGCAAGCACAAAATATCGTGAACACAGAGTAGCCTTTGATAATTAGAATGTACCTTGAATCTTGAATGCAGTAGCAGTTTATGTACTTGAAGAAATAGCTAGAACAACATCTTGGCAATTAACACTAACCTTAATATTATGTTTCCATTCCCTAACTGTTGCCTGCTTTCTACTTCGCTAAATTGCATATTAGCTTTGTTTCAACAACACAAACAAGATATAATTACTTCACTTCGCAGCTATAAAAACGTCTTTTGAAGTTGCAGTTGTTTTAATTTATTTACCTTACCATCTTCTTAAACTGGATTTCTTCAGTGCATTAAGTTTTTTCTATATAGACCTGGATGATTTGTATAAGCTTAGATTAGTAAAACAACGAAAAACACATTAACAAAAGACATTTATTATCTGTAAAATATGTACAGAATGTATATGGGTAAGAATGCAAGTAGTAGTAGTAGTAATTATAAATTAATTGGATAGGTAAATATTTGAATAATATAAACAAAAATATTGTCCATTAAAGGTGTATAAAATTTTAAATGAGCAAAATATTCGTTATAGTATTTTTCTCTATATTTTGTTTGTGCAAAAATACTGTAACAAATATTTTGCTCATTTAAAATTTTATACACCTTTGATGGAAAAATACAAGAAATAATTCCAGAAATCTGTAATTAGCAATAGAAAAGTTTTGAAATTGCTTTCTTATTAAAATTGTGTTGGTGTGATAATCCTTTTGTGACATCCATTAATCAAAAATTTCAGGACAGCACTTCACAAAAAACATGGTTAATAATAAAACGCTACAAAGACTATATAGCACACCCTTATATCACAAATAGCAGAGAAATAAGCTAGAATGTAATGTATATGACATTAGAAGACAAATTAATATTCAGTTTTTGGAATAAATTTACTTAGACTCTCACTCACAGGGCACTATAGCATTGCTAATAGTTTTTTTCTAAGTTTTTAGCGACCTTAAAAAACGCCTGTGGAATAGATAGGATAGAAAGTAGGTCTAGGATGACTCGCTGCCTCTGCTGTTCCGGTAACATGAAAATAAAAGTGTCAAATACAAAGATATTAGTATTAGCATACATTTGAATATTCTTAGACAGAGACATGCTTAGAACTGACGCAAGAGGATAACAAGTTTGCTCTTTGCTATATCTCAATGTTTATTATGAGTTCGGCATATAATCTTTCAAAAGACAAGTTGGGGATTTTGAATTGACTGTTAGAATAAAGTTGCAGGATAATCACCTTTCATTACTTAAGTATTTTAGTGGCACTATCAACTATATGAGGATTTTGAGGATTAGCATTACGAAACGGTAAATGCGGGATAAAATAGAACACCAAAACAGCCGTTAGTATCTCAACTTTACTTTACTGGTTGTTGCGTTTTAGCACTTTCACTTTGTGAGTCTCCCTTCACCCCTAATGGAAAACATTCCGAAAACTTCTTTCTTAGCTTTCGTAACTGTTTTCCAGTCTACTGTGTAATGCTTCGTTTTATTCTGAGTGTGTATGCGATTAAGTTTTTGGGCCCATGGAATTGTAATTTGTAATACATTTATCCCAAGAGGATTGGTGAAAGAATTCTTCATAGTAATATTGAATCATGTTTACTGCTTTGGACCGACATTTTCATTTTTGTGCACTTTTTATTGTTCCGTGAACACTATTATTTCAAATTCAATCACTCTATCTGTACTATTTCCAATTTCCGTCCTCTAAACGACAACTATTTCGTCTAGGAATAATTTAGAAAGTATTTTTTATATATGAGTTTCTTCAATGTTCAACTTGATTAAACCGGCAACCGTAGGTAAACACAAAGTGGTATATAGGGTCCCATAATAAGCATAAAAGTTGCTTCATTCCTCCCGAGTCTCGGCATTTTATTAGATACATAACCCATAATTCAAGCTATGGGCCTCGGTTGCCTAGTTTGTGCTAATGTAGTGCGGAAATGAAAGATGGATTAAAAAAGCAATGTCCACTGAAGAATACTTATATACATCCGTTTTTCTATTTGCAGTGCATAATATTCCGAGAAGAAAAACATCCGAATTTTCCTGAATTTACGCAGTGTCAAAGTATAAGCCTAGGTCAAAATGCGGAAGTGGCTAATACAATATTTTCCTTGTCCATCATGTACTTTCTCCCTTTGGCTGTTATCATTTTCTCGTATGGAAACATCCTAAAGAAAATTTCTATTGAATCGCACGAAAATTCAGGTAAACAATAAACATAAGTTTCTAGTAGTAATTCTTTGGAAGTATTTAGGTACTCAAATCCTTACCCACTCATGTCATCCACAGCTAAGGCTGTCTGTATTTAATGTCATGTTGTCTACAAAAATAAACCTTTGCACTCTTTAGACTAAAAATATATTTCCCTTTGTAGCAAAAACATATTTTAAATCCTATCTTCCACTATATGCCTGACTCGTGACTACTTATACTATAAGTACCTGACTTTCTTCAATAAGACCAAGCTTTTTTATTATATCCTATTTACTATTTAAGTTAGGTTCATTTTATATTTATGTCAAATACCTGTACTACTGACTATTGAGTCACAAAATGTCAAAAGTTATTATTATATCCACAATAATAATACCAATTTTTCATTTATTTCTAAGTCATACCCAACGATTTTTAACAAAATATTGTGTTTGTGTTTCTACTAATAATCGATTGAAATATTATAGTTACAGGAGAAACGCAATTTCTACGGAGAAATGACTCGACCCTAATCAGTCGTGCTAAAATCCGAACACTGAAACTTACCATAGTCATCGTTATTGTGTTTTTATTCTGCTGGACACCATATGTCGTTATTTCCATGTGGTAAGCTTCTTACATAGCGAACTTACGCTACCCTTCTTACAATGCCATGTTGCTCAAATCAATGAGAGCTTATTATTTCACAATTTCAGAAGTGTTTGCTCAATTTGTGTGCAAAATGTCTTAAGCATGCTGTTGATATTTGGCATGTCATTTTCGCTGTCAGTACTTAATCTCCTTTTTAATTAATTTTTTAAATCAGTTCTTCTAATTTTTAAATGCTTTCCAAAGTTTAAAACTTACACTTATGAAATTTCCATATGATTGAACTGTATGTGTATCTATGATTTTTATTTTAATTTTCTAGCATAATATTTTAGCTCACCTCAAAGAAACACTCTAAAATTAAATGATTATTTCAATTATTAGGCATATGATAGACCGAGATTCTGCAGAAAAGATTAACGGTTATGTTCAAGATGCGTTATTCATCATGGCTGTAGCAAATTCTACTTTCAAGTATGTTCACTTTTCTCAATTGGTAAAAAATAACATTTGTTCATTGGATGCTTTAAATTGGGTGCTCCACATCAGAATCAGTATATAATTATTGTAATATTTCAGTCCTATCGTGTATGGTTTGTTCCATCGCAAAAAGAGATCAAGACCGGTAAATGGGAATGCTTCAAGGTCAGCACTGACGGGAACCACTGCAGCTGAAATGTAATATTGTTATTCGTTTGTCGGGACTTGGACTGAAATTGACTTTTTCACTTGAACGAATAACCATTCTAAAAGAACACAATCCAGTTTCAGCAGCAACCGAGTTTCAAGATTATTATTTCGACTTCAATAAAATATCAGACTTCACTCAAATATAATATGTACTTACATATAAAGAGCCACACATCTCTGTTCAAGTAGCGAGTGTATGGCAAAAAAATGATAAGAAAGGATGGAACCAAATTTTTTTTTTATTTGAAACGATGTAGAGAGGTACAGGAAAATTATATAGGGGACTAACAATAACTGCTACAGATATTATAAATAAAAAATATATGGATTAAACTAAAAGTATGTTAATACGCAACAAAGGGAAATAATTTTGAAAAAAATTATGTTGTTAGTGAAGATTTTAAAGGAAAGTTAAATACAACTGATATTATATTCATAAAAGTAATTAAAAAAATTATGGAAATGCATAATAAGAAGACATAGATAGAAAGTTCCTACACGTTTGCATTCCAGAAGTAGAAGTACATTTAGAATTAACCTGGAATGAAAATTACATTTTATTTAACCCCACTCGCTGACATAGATTATTTATTGTTGTACAAATGAAACCGTGAAAAATCCAATGTACCAGTTTGTGACGATTATTATCAATTACTGGTAATCTGAACCTTGGGGTCAACTCTATGACATATACACACAATACTGCACTTTTACCATCTTATTTTCATTACCAATTTCAAGTCTATACTGCACTATATACACTACTGTCGCTCCGTTCTCTCGTTGAGATGGACCAACACAATGGAAATTGATGAGAAAAAGTCTGTTCTCTGTTGCAAAGATTTTGCGACGCAGCTTTTCGGGTTTTTGTGCAATGTGTGCAGTAAGCATAAAATATATGAGATATATGATATAGATGGGATTTCCATGTGGCAGTGGCAAAGGAACAGACAAAATGCTTGGAAAATAATTCCATATTGATACTAGTAGTATTGATATTAGTTGTAGCTCTTCAAGATTGTAAAAAAATTGAAAATTTGTTGTCCAGAAATTGCTTAAAATGTGCAAGTCGACTGAAACACCTAAATCATAAGTAATTAAATGTAATTCGTAATCGGAGAGGGCATTTCATGTTGAGTGACAAAGTTTATGACCTTTCAGGAATCCAGTATGCAAGAATGCGGCAGCTGTTGACGATGACGATAATGTAATAATATATATTTACTGTATACTTCTACTTCAGTCTAGGATGAAATATTTGTTTCATTATTAATTAAGTGGGTAATTAAATGTCTATATGAATGTATGCGTTTCATTTCAAGTAGCTACATATTGAGAAAAGCTGGAGAACTTGAATAGGCAAGTAAAAGTGAATACTACCGTGATTAAGGTTTTTAAATGCCATGTGTTGTGCTACATGTATCAAATGATATTAGATATGTACTTAAATTAGACGGAATATGTAACAAATATAATACATCTGTAGTGTTATGTACTTATTAAAAGAAATTAATTTGTACCTAGCAATAATAACAGTAACAACCGGAATAATACGCGAGTGACTGTGTCCAGTTCATTAATCCAATCCTAATGTTTAGATATTTAGAGTGGGTTAAAATATTTAATTCCACTCTTGCAAGTACATACTTAGGATTTAATATTGGGAGGAGGCACAACGTAATAACATTTATTTTGAGGGTATTCTAACATCTAACCGCCAAAATACCAACAAAGAAACTAATTTACAGTTTGCAGGCTCTCAATCAAACAAGATCTCTTTCCCAGAATGTGGGGGAGGCAAGTGCATCCAGTACCTCCACTATCGGTAAATCCGTGGTCTTTAGTCAGAATTTATATGCCAACTTAAATTAATTGGTTGCTGTTCCAAGGACTAGGTTAACATTAAAATATGAACTACTCGAATAAAGCAATCATGAATGTACCGTGTATACTATATATTTTTAATTTGGTTTTATACGTATTATTGTAAAATATGCAATATTAATTACTATTTATTTGACATCTTAAATGTATAAATTGTAAAATAACAGATTAAAGAAAGAGTGAAAGTATTGACGATAATAATATACATTCAAAAATGGTTATTATTATTATTATTATTATTGACATTAATATTTTTACGTTACAGCTCACTGTAAAATAAAATAAGTTTATAATGTCGCAGCATTGTAATGCAGATAACGAAAATATGACTCCAAGACCAAGATATGTAAATCCCTCCGACTAATGCAGGTTAAATAATTTAAATAAGGCAAAACAAGTGATGTTAATTTAACCAAGCTTAAAAAGTAATGTCAGTTCATGTTTATACTTCCAAGTGGACTGAGTGAGTGTACACTCACTCAAATCATACATGCATGATACACCGATTATTCGGTTTTCTGTATTTGTGATAATGACACTCTGTGCAAATGAAGTGTACCAAAAATTTACAACAAGAGAGCATCACTAGAATCACTACTATCATCTGCCAAATTCGCACCGCAGGTACATATTAATTAATAATAAAATGTACGTATATACGTATTATGTAAGCTATGCTCTCTTTTCTCTGATTGGTACTTTTATTGAAGTGCTGACTGACATGAATAGGAGCTAAACCCTTGAAATAAATTCATAAAATAATTAATGGTGAGAAACTCCTGTAGGTTCATGAACTCTGCGTCGTTACATTACTAAAGAGTTGATAATGCAAGTTCAAATTTTATTTAACATGGCCATCACGGTGTATATATATGATCGTAGGTTTTAGGTTAATTATCAAATATTATGTGATATGCTTAGAAATAAATCATGCTATAAGTTCAGTTGGTTGCAGGCAAACGGAAAGACTGGTAACTCAATCACAGAAGAGAAGGTTATTGTGAGAAGAAACCCATAGAATAAAGGACGCGAGCAGCAGTTTATTATTATATTATGTATATCATGAAATCAGCAGTGGATTGTGGTCTGCCCATGTGGAATGAATGGCACCAGTGGGGATTTAGATAAATTCTTTTGTCAAAGCTGAAAATTAGCTTTGATTAGGACAAAATTATAAGTGTAAGTTAAAAAACTAAATATTAGAAATTATAACAGTATAAATACAGATAATAATATAAGATTAAAATCGAAAAGTTTTCCGCATTTTTTGCTTTTATTGAGGTCATTAGAAATGCTCATTAAAAACGAAGTGGCTTTCCCATTATTTTGCTCGATTGACTGCAAGTGGAATGTTGGGTTTCATTCCTTGCTTTGATTTTCTTATATAATTAGTTTACTTTCTCCAGCGTAAGAAAGAAAGTAAAGGAAAAGTTAATTAGTATCAATTATTATTACGATTTAATGAAGCTAAAACTAAATTAAAATTCACTTTTGTGTTCCATGATTTCGTAGCTATAATCAAGTTTATTATTAAATTATAGCTGTGAATTACAAATCATTGCATGCTATGCATAACAAATAAGCAATCTAGATACCTGTATAAGATACTCACACAATGCACGTACTTAATATTAAAATCAGAGAATAAACTTTAACAATGGACAGGTTGTAATATTAAATAAACCAGGTACCGAAGAAAATTGCATCTTTCTCCCATTTTATGCAGGTCTTTTATCTATAGGCACTTAATAGTAATTATAAACAACTATTTTCAAACAAGTGAAGGTAAGTGAAAGTTTTATCAATTATTAATTATGCAAGCGTAATTAATTATTTACAATTCTACTTTTTAAATATGCAACTTTTGGTCTTCGTAACACTACAATTATTTCCCACGTGCATACCAAACTTCTGGGAAAATACTGTACTCCGTTATTACAATTTAATTATCATGTTTTCTTTCTGACACCACAGTATAAATAATTTTCTCCTGCCTAAGAATTTTCTCATTCAATGTAGCTTCTATGCAGAATTTTTTCTTCTTCCCATAACTGTCTGGAGGCTCCAGAATGTAGACGTCCAGAGCGTAGGCGGAAGAAAATGCTGTATTGCTATTTTGAAAGAAAGGTGAGAAAACTATGCTTGTATGGCACGAAATTATTATTAGAGTAAAATAAGACATTGAACAATTCAACAACTCAAAGTGATCACTAGAAATTTCAAAGCTAAATGGCAAAAGTAGAAAGTGAAGCCTTTTAGTGTTTTAGAGATAAATAAAATAACTACACGTATTATTTATTCCACTTTAAGTGACGTATCTAAGATCACTACTTTCAAAGGGGTCAAAGGGTAAAAGACATTATGATAATATTAAAAATATTTCGACTCTTCAAATTCTCATTTTACCTCAAAGGCATCTGCCGAATAAATGGTGCAAGTCTTTTGGTGTGGTGCATTCTTTTGCGAGACAAAAATTGATAACACATTTTGCGTATACATATGTTTTGTAAGTATTGTTGTTTCAATCCTTTGAAGAAACTTCAAGTTACGAAGATGAAACTGTCAACGAGAAAACTGACTGAGAAGACGAATGAGTCGGTTTTACCCCATAAGTGCGATAGCCTGGAGAAAATCCTCTATACATTACATTTTATTATATTGTATACTATACTACAGTTAAGTCAAAGTCTATAAATATTAAAGCCTTGCTACAGTTACAGTCTACAGTTACATGTAAAACTAGCATCATTTATGCCTTACATCTGTAAGCCTGACGAATAGCACGGATGTCTAATAATAGCTATTTTGTACATTACAAGGTAGTCGATAGGTTTTGCACTACATTATATTTTCAGATGTTTGCATTGCAGAAACAATAAAGGAGAAATAAAATATTTGAAATAAAAAATTGTACAATCCTGCTTCTGAAATTATAAAAAATAAGTGTAGGTACTTTTGCAGTGCTACCCTTTGAAAGGAATATTATAACGTTTTTTATTTTACTTTTCATTCATTCAAATCTGCTCGTTTGCATTTGCTTATTTCTCTTTTATAATTAAACTTCAATCAATATATCTCTGTAACTCTACACTCGTTAATATTGCTTTTAAAAATATATTTAGGAGAGATCAAATTTACTAGTCTGAGATTAATCTTTTGTTTCTGCCTTGCCTCCTTGTTGTTTTTGTTTATTTGAAATAAATTCTGTGCTCAACTGTACCTTCTCTTTACCTTACCACACGCTACTACAGTTCTCAGTTTTTCAGAGGGAAAAAAATCCTTGTCATTGTATTTTCTCTTCTTTCTGAAGAGTGTGAGTACTTTTGTATACACCTATATGTAATTCTTCCATAGTATCCGGTAATCGATATTTTTGTGAGCAATAAAAACACCTACACATCCAGACCTGTTATCCCAATCCATCTAAACTGAAAAATAACAAGCTTAGACGGCACCTGCCTAACTACAAATATTCTGCATTTCTGTAGTTCATATTTTCTGTTGGAACATGTGGAAACTGTGGAGCCAGATGTGGTTCTACATAAAACCTGAAATAAGTTTTTACCATGTACCCAGAAGGTAAAAAAGTGTCACATAGAATTGGTAAATTATGCTTGTTTGGGCGTCTCAATACTCTCAATTTCAATTCTCAACTTAACAATTCATTGCGAGACTGCAAAGGACCTGAAGAACCATTTACAAACAACCCGTATAATTTTCTCTCATAGTATTTTTCTCGCTTCTTTTTTACCTCCTGAGGAAATACATTCTTGCTATTTCTATTTAATTAATGTTGCATTTATTTGCAATCTCGACTGATTTTTATGTCTTTACAAAGTGCAGCAAAATTGTATTTTCACAACAAAACACACTTTCCTACATTCCTGCAGAAGTAGAACGAATGAATTCAATTGTTCTCTTTTGCTTTGCTCTGAGTGTCAATTGTGTGCAAAGGTAATAAATAAAGGTTGTTAAGAATGCTCGTCACGCCCTTATACATAGGTACTTCAAACTTTCGTCATTATTATTACATAAAGTAGCAATAAAGTGAAAGCAATGGAGAAAAGCCATTGTTAGCGCTCAAATGACAAAGTACAACGAGTCTTCCATCTTTGTCCAACCTTGCCGCATCACGGCATGCATACCAAAACCAAAGAGAAGAATTGATCTTGTAACAAAGTTTTGCATCCTTATAGCATTGTAGATTATGAAGCATCTTTGTGAGCCCCATATGTAAGTACATTCACTTGGAATACAAATGTACCATGCAGAAACTCTTCCTAACAGCTTTAGAAATCGTTCTCTCTCGATCTTCAAAAGAAAAATTAATAAAAGGTTGTGGTTATACACTCTGGAGGTGCAGCTGTCATTTCAATATTAATTTTCCCACCTTATTAAGCATAACAGAGCATAAAAATGTGCAAAAATTCCAACGAACAAGGTTTATCAGCCTGTAGCGATTTTATTCACTAGTTTGGTTGGGATTATTACACTGTATTTTCTTCATTTTTATATAAGAGAATTTTACTTCAGGTATGTAATGTACCGAAAGAATGAAGAGAAGCCATTCTATGAATGGACGATTGTTTTATAGAAACGAATGTACATACACGTTGTAGTTGTAAAGTAAAACCTTACAAAATGATACAGCTATAATTTATAATGTGTACCTTGAGACTTTGGACTTGAAACGTTGCATGAATTTTGATAAACTGTTTACCGTCTATCGGGCGTTAAATAATTCAAATCTGTTGATGGACATGAATATTGATTTTCACTTTCGCTGCTACAGATTTGCATTCAATTAAACATCCACCTTCCCCTGAACGTAGTTTTATTACAGTTTTAGGTACATCATTTAAAATGAAAGAAACTTGGGTCTCCTATTCTTGCCACACTTTTCTAAACGGAAAATTGCACAAGGTATTTTATGACCGTCCTTATTTTACAGACTTATGGTTGTGGTCTACTGCTCTACCGGTTCGGCTGCCACTACATGGCATGGGGTACGCTGACTTACATAGAAATTTCAGAAATAAGAAGTTTTACGTGGAGTGAATCCTGAGGGAGAGGTACAAAAGGCTACCTTCAAACTTGATTAAATAACTATAAATCCGCATTACATAGTATTATACAACTAGTCATCTTTTTAATCCAAGTGTAATATTTGCTCTCAAGGAGAGGACTTTCTGTGAGCAGACAAGGAACACGTACTAAATCAAAGTTATTATAAGGACGTATATTTAAACTGCTCCTGGTTAGACCTCCAGCAAGGTTTTACACTCCAGAGAGCTTAAGGAGATGGAAGGTGAAAGTTAGGATCAGGGTTGCCAGCCAAAGGCCATGGACCAGAGGTATTTTCCTACAATTTTTAGTTTATGAAGTTTTACACGCTTATAATAAATGATGACGGTAAATGCAATTGAAGTTAATTGTGCAACAAATGTGAGCTTTCAATTAATAGTTACACATCCGGAAATAATTGTTTTGTGAAAAATGAACGAAATTACGTGAAAATATCTAATGATTTAGTAGAAAACAAGCGTCATGAAAATAAAAATGATATACTGGGAAACAGAACGAAAAAATTATTGAGTTCAATTTTTCAAAGCATAAAAAAGGTTAATGAATATTTTTTATTTTTGAAAACGTAATTTCATAAAAATTATAAGAAAGAATTAATATTATACTTAGAGCATACGTATTAAGTATGCTCTAAAATTAAGGAATGGTTTAGCAAATAATAAAAACTCCCAATACTTAATTGAAATTATGCAAATTATCTGTAAAATGTATGTTGAATGTTAAATTGTATTTTTTACCGTTTATCTTTATCTTCTAATCTAGCATAATTTCATCAATTTTCCTTTATTCCTTCGCGTTAAGGAAGTAAGTTTGCGTAAAATACTATTCCATCCGTTTTGATTAAGTCTGGCATCTGGCAATCCTGACTGAGAGAAGACAAGTTATTATATTCCAAGAACTAGGATCAACTTCAATTTGCTTTGCTTGCGTTTGTGGATTTTGTGATGGAACGTGCATTTGTATCAATCCCAAGTCCCAGTCATCTCCTTGTGGTAGATTTGATTGCTTTCCTGAAATCCTCTTTACAGCTCACATAGTCACACCGTTCTGTCTGTAAATCACCTGAACACCGAGAATGATGGTATGGATCTAATTCATAAATTCTGTAAATAAGGATGATTTCTCAATAAAACCACATATCCAAAATCCAAATATTCTATGTATTCCAAATAGAGCTGGCAAACGAGCCGCTCGTTTGGGTCTTTTCAAGCTGAGCCACGCCGAGCCGCCAATCAACCGAACCGCCTGTGCGAGCCGAGCCCGCTAAATGATCAAGCAGAGTTGTTTTTGTCGGTGCAAATTGTAATAATAATGTATTAAAGTGATGTTTTAATCATTTAACAAATGCACAATGAAGAATCGTCTCAAATCACTCATGCCACGCTTTACTTTAAAAATCTCAATGGGGCAGTGGCAGTAGCAGTACTAATATTATTGTAACTAGGCAAGTCAGTTGTAGAGGTTGTCGTAAACTATGTGGAGGAGCATACAGAGATATTAAGGTGAAAGTAGGTGAACTACTTTCTCAACTTTTTCTTGCTTTCACTTCAAGTATACCAGATGTCGTACAACTTCTTCTTTGCCAGCAACAAAGCTACTACGACTCGTCAAAGATTAACAGCGAATAAAACTGTGTTTCTTACTTTAAATGAGGAATACCTTATGGGTTTAGATAATTTTTATCTTTAATTATGATTTACTATTTTTAATATTTAAAAGAACATTGACGCTGAACATTTTGAAATAAGTAAAATGTTCAAATTGAAGCATGAAAATAACAATAGTATATTTAACAAAATGCGAGTCGATTTTAAATTTTAATTTTCTGCAGAAAGTTTTACATAAATTGTTAATAATAATATCATATAACACGATAATTCCCCATTAATAAACATGTGCCAATTTTCATCGAAATGTGTAAACGTACACAATTTATAATAACACATTTTTCATCCTCCCTTTGTTTTATCGTATAAATAAGCAAACAGCCATTGGAATTGATTTGAACAGTGAAAGAAGTTTGTTTTACTAAAAGATTATTGACAATAAAAAATTCACGACTGCTCACGATCGATAAACCTTAAGGTTTTTACAGAGATTGGGTGGAAAATTGTTTACACAAAATAAAATATTTACCTTACTATGATAAAAAATGGCTACAATTGTTCATACTGTAACTGTGTGTACCCATGCATGTGTTATTATCAAAATAAATTCATTCTTCCATTCATTTCTACGTTATGTAACTTTGCTTTTAATGGTCGAACCCGACCCGAACTCGTTTAGCTTTATAAAGTTCAAGCCCGAACCCGACCCGTTTTGGTCACGTCTCGATCCCGACCCGTTTAACTTTACAAAATTTCATGCCCCAAGACCAACCCGTAAATTTCGGGTCGGGTTCGAGTTTACCCGACACAACCCTTTTTTCCGGAATCTGGGGGGGGGGAGGCCTCAAGCTCGGTGAGCCCATACGTAGATACGCCCTTGTTTAGTATTATGTTTATTCATACATGCATTATTATATTTGTATAGGGGAGAGACGTGTCGGTTGGCTAATTTGAGTTTGGAACATTTTTATTTATTATACCAAAAGATATCATATCATTTTATTATGCGTATCATTTAAAGCAACTTCTCAGCTACAAATTTGAATAGTGTTACTTGTTTTACACCTCAGTATACGTGAGCTGTATCATTTTTAAAAAAAATTACATTTCTATCCAACCGACACGACTAGTCGTGTCAATAAAATAAAAATCAATATTTTACGATGAAATTTACTGCAAAGTTATTTTTGGTCCTCTAAGGATTTTTTATTTTTAGCCACTGTATCAAACTTCGTCAGGTAAGAATTTTGGGAATACTAATTTGCATATTAAGGAATAATATTTGTCATCAATTGTAAAAAAATATTGTATGCTCTTCTGTAGTTTTAATTTCTAAGTTGAAAAGTGGCAATCGTGTCGGTTGGCTAATTTTTTTGTCGTGTCGGTTGGCTAACAATAAACAGTAGGGGTTTATTTTTTATTTTTGTAGTGGATATGACGCGTCAACAAAAAACTACCCGTGGAGTTACCACTGAAAAAGTGAATGAAGCTGCCAATGTTGTTTTAAGTAAAATAAGCATAAATAGTGTTACAAAAGAGAAAAATGTCCCCTTTTCTTTTCTTCAAAGATTCATGGCAAAGTTAACGTCACCACTTCTTCGATAATTACTATAAATGTCTCACTTTATATAAATTTTCAACACATGATTTACCAAAAAAATTACTTAGTTTTTGAGCATACCGTTGTGGCGTTTTTGAATCCCCATGGACAAAATAAACCCCCATCTGGGGTATTTGTTTTATTGTTATCCAACCGACACGACCACCTTAGCCAACCGACACGACTAGTCGTGTCG
>JABASD010003386.1:0-20396 GCA_019776165.1 Pogonognathellus flavescens
TCTCAATCTTGTTTAACCTGTAATACAAATTATGAATGAAATGACACAATAAAATAATAACATTCAAATGCAGTTTGATTAGGTTTCCTTTTTCAAAATACAAAGTGTCATAATAATATAGTAAATGTGATGCATATGGCATATACTTCTGTTAAAGTTGTAATTATTCGAGATTCGACTTTTTGTATATATTGTACCATTTTAGAATCATTTCCTAATATCGGGGTTAAATAACATGAAAAGTAAAAAAGTGCATGCATATGATTTGCAGTTACCAAATTCAGAATATTATTGAATAACTACGTCAGACTAAATTCTACACATAATATTATTAGGTTAAATTAAATTATCTTTTTTGTCAAAGATTGTTGTGCAGTTAAAATATAATAGTTTGTTTAATAAGCCCAAATATTGGTCTTCAGTCTTTCCTGTGCAATTCCAGAAAATAGTCTCCACGAGCACTTGAAACAGACAGAAACAAAATTGTTATCATCATAGGTTTGAAATATTTAATAAGTTTGTCCTTCACTTGGAACATTACAATTGTCGATTTCATTTCATTCTGATTGCAGAACCAACACATATATTTATAGGTAAATCGAAAGTGAGACAAGGCAGGTAAACGTACCTTGGTGGGGTAAATTGCCCAAATAAGACTGCTTTAACACAGGAATTTTTCATTTTGTACACTATCCATGAAGACGCTTGACAAGCGTAAATATTGTGATTGTAAATAGAATCAGTGAAAAACTCCCATGCTCGATTGTGAGAACAGGATCCTTTATGGTGTATTACAGCAAAAATATAACACAAATGTGTAAAAATTCATTCATTTAAAAATGTAATAACGTAAGATTGACACAGTCGGAACAATTCGCTTTACAAGGAACAATTTATGTATAGTAATTATTTTGTATGAATTATTAATTACCGGGAATCCCTGGCATGTCTCTTTGGAAATCAACGGGAGCCTTGCATCCTGGTTGCGGGTAACTGCCTCCGTTAGGGTAAAAATCTATATGCCCTATGGAATTAACATACCCGAATGGCCCATTTCCAGTATGAATCACATCAACGAATTTGGCATCATCTTTGTCCAGTTTGTCTGACAGAGCTGAATATAGATGAAACTGAAGGCCTGAAGGGTCCAATGCTGTCACTCGGCCTATACACAGAAATATTCTCACTCAAAGTTTTGTTGTACCTATAATATACGTACGTATAATTATTTTGATTTCATTGATTGATTCATCATTCTCAACATTTTGTATTTATATATGAAATGAAGGAAAACTAACATTGAAATTAAGGTCATTTTTATAATACCTAATTAACCAACACATAGATACAGAAAATGCAATAATCTATTGAATATAAAATTGTTAAATAAAAATTAGGAAAAAATTATTGGTTGGGTTTGGGTTGAACAAGAGTTCATACGATTTACTAATACTAAGAAATCTGTATGATGGGTATTCTTTTTTTGTAATTTATATCCTGGCAAACACACAAAACTTAGTCTGATGAATCTGATGGTTCTTTATTTCAGGAACAATCACATACTTCAAACTTTCAGTGGTACTGACAAATCTTTGAAAATTTTTACGACTCCTGAACCTACCTAACAGATCTCCAGTAGATTGCTTCATGTAATGTCCAGTGACTCCAGCAACTGTAATGGTGAATTAAAGTGTTAATGTTTACTTGCATAAAAGTTACAAATGAGAGATATTTTATATGATTGAGATGCATCATAATTTATATTTTCTATACTTTGAGCTCCCAAACTGAATCCGACAATGTGTACACTCGTAGGGTCCTTGAGAACATGTTCTTCCATTAAAAACATTAGAAAATCTGAAACTTTGCGTGCTATGCGATTTACTTGTTTAGACGCCTGTGGATAACCGAAGGCTAAATTGTTCACATAGCCATAACGAGGTTGAGCCATTCCTTTCCAATCCACAAGAATTACATTAGCTGGAAACCCTTGTTTCAAATAAGCTGAAAACAAATAATCATTTTTCCAAAAATGTTAACCTAAAACATTGACAACAGTATCAACTTTCCCTGATTATCTGTGCATATAAATATTAGGTACCATCTTTTGTTCTTTGTGGGTATTTATTTGTAAAATTTTGCATGAATCCGTGAATCATGAGAATCGGATAGAACGAAGGATTGTATTTTGACAAACTGACATTATTCCCCACAACAATTTCTTCTCTGTACTCAACATCTCTGAAAATATATTAAACATCATGAATGGAGAACCAACGATCTACTCTAACTGTAAAGAATTTTAAAATTTGTTCTGTAAAATATTCCCAACAGTTTATTAGCATGAAAAAATAAAAATACTTTCTATCCGGATAAATGAAGAATCTGACTCTATCCTTCCTGGGAGTTTGTCTCCTTCTATTTCTCGCTTCAGGATGAGCTGGTCTGGGTTTAGGTTTTAATAAATCCACATACCCGAATATCATAAATATCACCACAACCAAAATAAATAATTTACACTTCATCTTGAAGACCACCAAGATTGTCCTTTAAATTTCACGTCCACAACATCTATACCCATACACTAATTAAAAAAACCTCTGTTGCTTTCTTTAAAACAATCCCAAAGAACCAGCTGAACTTTTAAGAAAGTATTGAATTTTTATTTTCGTTCGAAAACGATCGATCGAATCACAGCAACTGGGAACAACAACAATAATAAAATGACGATGATGGTAGTAGTAAATGAACTGAAAGTTGATCTTGACTTTGACTTGTAGTTATAAAACGACTGCAGACTTGCAGACGCTTCTTTACTCTTTACAAAATGCATATACAAAGAGTAGTAGCAGTAGTACTACAATATTATTAGCTTGACATGCAAACCCAAGCAAAGGCAAGTGAAATTGAAATTCATCTTGTACATACAATGCATGGGACGGTATCATCAGTAATATCTAGTACTACAACAACCGTTACACATTTTATCATCGGCAAAGCATAGACATCATATACCTACACTCAATTATATTATAAATTAAAGACATCCCTTACTGAACAAAAACATTCCAAAGCGAAAAACAGTCGTCTTTAAACACACTAAACGATCTTATCAAGTTTTCCTTTTCATTTCCTCTCATTTCAAAGGACCTTATGATATATCGCACTCACAGGCCATAATATATAGTGATGAGAACTTTTAAGGAAAAAATAAATATTTTAACAAGAGAATCGGCAATATAATTGATAGTAACTTCCCTTTCGTATACACACTCGCCAAAGTCTCACTCTCATTTAAATGTTTCTCATCAAAATCACCTGCACAACACAGAATAGAGCTTGGGATAATGTAGTGGACATCCTTTAAGGCTTTAAATTGATAATTGCCCTGTATTATGTACATCAAGAGTGTAAGTGCATGTGTGGTAGCAAAGGTATAGTCATATAAAACGTTCAAATCACAACAAGCACTGGCATATCAAGTTTTTTCCTTTTTCCTTGTGATGATGGTGATGGCTGGCTAATATGGACCAGTAGGACACGACAATCTCATGAAAGCACACACTTACTGTGCATGAGATATGCATAAACTCCCTTGTAGTAGTAGTAGTAGTGCAACAATATCGTGATGTCAATCTGTACAGACGTGCACAAGAACAGCAAAACATTTATTAAACTTAAAGGTGATACTTTATCTACCTGTCTACTATTATACTATGCCATTACTTTTCATTTCTCAAAATTATATCCTCTACTATAGTAGTACACTGCAAAGTATTTAAGTGCCTAAACATACAACAAGTGCATACAGAGCAAGATTCATACACGTATTCAGAATTTAAGCACGCTAAGCTATATGTATATACAGAAATATATGTTCTATGTATATAAGAACAAAGTAAATCATTAAAAACATTGATACATCTGTTACTACTGTTTAAAAGTATACATAGTATGAAGTAAATAAACATTGAAATTGAAATCGACCCCACACAGTCACAAATACAGATAACATATACACATGTAGGTACAACGCATTTAATTTTAACATGGACTGTTATAAAGGTTATAACAATAAGGTTTTATATATTACATGCCCTCCTCCAATTAAGATTTCGTTTAAAAAGAGTGTAAAAATGATGTACGCAGATATACACGAAGATAAATGTATAAATAGGAGGTAGTGGTACAATTCATTAGCATAATGACCAATAATTTTATTAGTAGGTATATACACTTAAGAAAACAAACATGAGACGATGATAAAGAAAAGTACAAAAGGAAACGTGTAAACCTCAATTGGCTAAAAGTGTGGCACCCAATATTGTGTGGGGAGATTAGCATTATTTTTTGTAGATGTCAAGTAGGTATACCTTACCTATATTATATAGGTACTTAAATTGCACCGTATATAATTCTTCTGAGAGATTCACTTCTTCCGTTTTGTGTATATACAGATGATTGGACAGTACCAGCCCTATAGGACTACTATTGTATTGTGTTTTTGTGTTGTACAAGTGTTGTACTGTGTGATGGAAGGGAAAATGACTAACATGATGAGAGATAAGGTGTACAAGGAAATAAATGCAATACTCGAAATTCTACTTGAGCTGCATGATGATGATGATTTATGGTAAGTATTGATTGAGCAAATGCATTCTTCCTATATAAGGTTGTAGATGTCAGAAATGAGATTCTCGTTGGTGGTACAGCAATTACTGACGCTTGGGGCATTGACTCATTCAAATGTGCATCATATATATACATCCCGATCCTATAGAACTATGTACCTTCATATATATAGGATTATTAAACTCAAACAAATAATAATGTAATTTAATGTAAGTCTAAACTGAGATAAGTATTATGTTGTTAAGCTTTTTGGATAAAGTTAAGTTTACCGTCTCAAATTTCAACATCCTGTACCTAAATACACTGAATAGCAAGTCAATAGCATAGATCTATGATATACTACATAAATAAATATATAAATTGGCTATATAAAAAGGGCTACTCACATACACACGATATACTAATAGTAGCCCTTTTTATTTCTAAGGTCGGTAGAATAAGGTACCTACAACCTAATTACCTAATTCAATGTAAGTTAACTAATTTTCAATAGTAGGAATTACAGTTTTAAAAAAATATGGGAAAATTACTTACAATCAGTATGAAAGAATACTTCAAAACAAAAGAACATTAATATTTGTTATTAGTATTTGTATTTACTTGTATACCTATACATCTCTTGACCTAAATCATTGATGTGTAAAAATCCTCTAGGCTAGTTTCAATAAATGAAAAAGAGATGTTATTACAACTAATGAACTAATGTAAAAATTATACAAAAGCCTAAAGTGAATTAAAGCCACAGACTAAGTAAATAGAACTAAATTATTAACTGTTAAAGTAAGTTGCAGGTGATACGGTCACTTAACTCTGAACTAATAATATGAAATGAATTTATAAACATTCGCACACTTTTAAATAGAAGTTAATGTATCAGAAGATCATTCAAATACATAGTAGTGACATGTATTTCCTTTCATATAAATATTTCCCAGTTTTGCATTTTTCCGCAGTAGAAAGCCTTTGTTCCTTTAATTTACAGAACCGTGTTGGAAGAGTCGTGGTCACTTTTCCTGTCAAAAGACTTTGCTGTTTTTATCTTACTACCTAGAAATAAGATAACAAGTAAACTCAAAATTTCAATTAGAAGCAGGCCCGACATTATCGCCTTCTACGAACACTTGACTTAACAAATTCTTATTATTAGCATTATCGTCGTTCGCATAACACTTATTAGTTTATTAGCGTTTATTATCCTATCAAGGAGCTCTGTCAAGTTATTACAAAGCAAATA
The DNA here is from genome assembly GCA_019776165.1 of Pogonognathellus flavescens. Lineage (NCBI taxonomy): Eukaryota > Metazoa > Arthropoda > Collembola > Entomobryomorpha > Tomoceridae > Pogonognathellus > Pogonognathellus flavescens. Next base: position 5,867 of record JABASD010003386.1, read on the forward strand.
GGCAAGACATTCTGAACATCAAACAATAAATGGTAAATTGCTTGCGACCATAACTTCTGTTTCATGTTCGTGGTAATTTAATGTTTATACATTATAATATTTGCAGCTACAAAAATGTTAGGTAAAAGTCAAATAAGTATGTAAAAAAATACTGACACCAATTGCTTATCTGTATGAACAATTAAATTAAATGAACAATAATGACTGTAAATCAGTTACATAATTTTTATTTATTCCTATTTTATTTTTTGTATATAGATTCTTTATGGCTGGTAGCATTAAAATATAGAAGTAAAAAATGTACTCACTTACGTTAAGCATTTTAATTGTTATGCTCGTACTTATATACAGAAGCTTACAGATAAGTTTTAATGTTTAATTAGTAATACTGTCATTTGATTTAATAACTATGAAAACTATGATAATACAATATTTAATGTTGCAGGTGCTTTCAAGAGAAAGGTTTATGAAAAATAAATGCATTGAAAGTGGTCACCACATAGGGTTTTTTAAATACGGCAGTTAACAGTATTTAAGTTAACAGAAAGCTGTATTATCTTTATGTTGAACAACCCCGTGTCAGAGAAACTTAAAATTGACTCCATATAGCCCATACTACAATCCCATTTTTGTTTTCAATCATTGGCATCAGCTTTGAGAAAATAATCTCCTCGAGCGCTATAAGTACGGAATTTTCCAATCGGAATAAATAAAATTAATTTAGGTAATTTGCATTTTCAAATTCTCTTATTTTTTACTTACTTGTAATGTTGTTTCAAAAAGTTCGCTACCTATAATGTGTAAGGAAAATATACAAAAAAGATTATTTTACCTAAAGGGAACAGTTTGCCCAAAGTTTACGGGTTGATCACAAACGTTTTCAGATTTCATGAAGTCAAGATAAGTGGAATCCTTGCAAGCAATGATTGCTTTATTGTAAACAGATGAAGTGAAGTAGTCCCAAGCCCTTGCATGAGAACACGAACCTGTTACGTAATATTATATGACAATTTTTAAACCATGATTTCATTAAACAGCAAATTATATTACTAATTGCATATAACAACACTATAATATATACAATACATACATACTATACAAAGATATTACAAAGGCAATTACAAAGGCGTATCTACGTATAGGCTCACCGGGCTTAAGCCCCCCTCCCCCAATTCCGGAAATTTTAGAAGAGTTTTTAGCCCAATTTCCTTGTTTTACCCCTGAGACTCACCAAAGCTTCCCTAGCCCTTTCCCACTTAGAATTCTAGATACGCTCTTGAGTAATTAAATATGTATTAACCTGGAAGTCCAGGAAGATCTCGTGCGAAATCCAACGGAGCTTTACAATTAGGTTGAAAAGGTCCTCCACCATTTGGATAGAAATCTACATGACCGATTGACGTGATATATCCATAAAGTCCAATGGAGGTGTGAATTACATCGACAAATTCTGCGTCACTGCTGTCTAATTTTTTCCTTTTGTCGGGTAGCAAATGAAACTGTACACCTGCAGGATCCAGCCCAGTTATACGACCGACTTTTAGGCCATTTGTGGCTTGCTGTACTTTATATCCCGTCACACCAGCTTTTTTATAGAAAATTTTTAAATGGTTAAACTTTGAATTATTTTTAAAAAATAAATAAATTACATGAAAGCTTGTACAGTAATTGTGCTGTACTTGTCACAGGGAAGTTTTTATTGTACCTATTTGACCTCCGAGACTGAATCCAATTACATGAACCTTACTAGGGTCAGAAAGAGCCCCTTGCTGCATAAGAAAGACAATTAAATCCGAAATTTGTTTGGAAAAACTATCAACGTATTTTGTGGCTCTTGGGAAGCCAAATGCGAGACCCAAAGTCACTCCGTAGTTGGGTTGAGAAATTTCATGCCAGTCCACGAGAATTATATTGGCAGGATATCCAACCTGTAAGTAGGCTTTAAATATTTTTGTGGTTATAGTGTTTGCAATAAACAATTCCATCTGTACATATTGAGTTAAGTTGAGAATTTTACCATTTTTTAATAGTTGTGGATGTTTATTTGTATAATTTTGCATGTAACCGTGAATCATTAAGATCAGTGGATGATTCGGGTTGTAATTTTTTAAAGTGTCAGGGACACCAGTAACAATTTCATCACAAGAGTCAGGATTCCTACACTCACCCGAAATAAATGATTTCATACTTTAAAAATTGCTCATTGCAAGTTTTATTTACATTATTCAAGCACGGAAATCATTTTATAAAATTGTAATTCACAAACCCACAAAAATCGAATACGGATATCAAAATCAACCTGATATATAATGTTCTCTAAACAAATAGAGTATTAATTGTATTTTACTTACTGTGCATTGAAGTATAAAAAGAACCGAACTAAATCGCTATTGGGATTTTTGGAAATGGGTTCTTGTGGCGATCTCCAACCATTATTTTGTGTTAAATCTTTTTGGGCATTGTAGTTCAAAGCAGATTCGAAACGTCCACCAATGCCATTGTGCCCAGCTGAAGTAAAATGAAGTTTCACCATGATGCAGAAACTAATTACACACCAAAACTCACACACACAAAATACCACCTTCATTTTTATGAACTATCAAAGAAGAATATATTTGAAAACCAGATTGTAGATATGTAACACAAAAACTAATACAAACGGTAACGTTATTGATAATGCTACTTTCAGAAGAATTATTATCAAACGATATAATTTTGGAAACTACGCTTACATACTTATGTCTGCCTTGTTAATTATAAGTATATGTGTCCATAATTAATAGAAATATTATTACAGACCTCAAGAACGCTTTTAATTAGGTACACCACCGATAAATCTACACTGTCTCATCTCTGATGATTTTCAAGCGTTTAACACTTCTTTTTTGAGAGAAGAAAGAATTAAGAATGCACTATGAGAATTGACTGACGAAGCTTTCCTGAACGATTTCCTTGTTGAAATAAATTATAGTTGTATATAACAATCCTTTTACACCACGAGACACACACATTGACGCACATTGAATGAACATTATGTCGTTTACTGATCTTAAAATTTAAAAATCAACCTAGTTCTTCCCACACAAGTTACACACAAATTGTTCCTTTTACTTTCCGTGGTAAACGTGCAGCAGATTTTCGTTTGCCATCAGTCGAATATTTATTATATGGGACAAGTGTTTAATTCTTAAGAACTATTTCCTCATCCGCTCTAACTTACCTACTAAATGCAGATACTACACTGCATGTAGTAGTAAATCAAGTTTGCTCTTTTCATCATTCATTGTGTGTTATTATGAGGTACTCTCTGTGTACATTATAGACATCATAATTATGAAATGAAAAAAATAATAGAAGCTTTATGTTACATAACATGATCGCAAGTTGCACGCATTTCATTGTGATGTAGCATATACTTACGTGTGTTGAGGAAATATTACTATCTGTATATTGTTTTAATATTTAGACAGAAGGTGCTTATAGTACAGAATGTAATATACCATATACCTAGAATCGTATTCCGTGACTGTGACCTAATGTTTAATACACCTAACCTAACTGACATACAGCAAACACTCAATTGTAACTAAAAGCTAACAACTGTTTGAATAACATTAACAATATTTTTAATTACCTGTACGCGTGTATTCAACTGGAAATTAAACGAAGTGTTCTCATTCTTAAAATCTTAACTTTTATTACTATGTTTATCTAGCACGAGACAAATGCGGCAATTTACTCATTTACTTTCATCCCCAGTATAAAATACAAAGAAGCAGTTTGATCGTCATTATGTCACAGTCGTCTTAAGTGTCACCCAAGTTCATTCTCAACTTATGAAATTTTTAGTAGGATTGATGAGATTGTGTTACTTCGACCAAAAAAATAATCGTACAAGGATCCAAAATATTTAAATACAGACATACTGCTTGTATTTTCAACTTTCAACCTGCTGTCTAGGATATTCGTGCCCTTGTACTAACTAACACGCACATACAAGTCAGAGCCATATCAGATGCATTTACATATAAGCTTTTTATGGTGTTGATAAAATTATTGCAAGTTAAATACTGGAATGTGCATACGCATAGTGCATTGCATTTTTTACTGCAATAATATTATATCTGAAACTTAATACATATTAACATAATACCTAAAAGTCTAAAGTTTTAATGACTAAAATACACAAAGGGTGTTTGAAGGCACAACTCAGGTAGTACAAGTACAAGTAACTCATAATTAATTATAAATAATTTTCATCTCTGCACACGTAAAGCTTATCGATTTCAATGCACATTGTATTCTCTGAGGTATATGAACTCTAAACGTATTTATTATTGGTTAACTGAATTATTATCGTACAAAATAATTATTTCAACATGAAAAATTCCAATTAATCACAATTGCATTTTTTCTTTAAATATTTATTTTAACACGACCTAAAACAATGAAGCATTTGTCCGATCTCTCTGTCATTCAAGTATCATATATACAAAAGTTAACCGTATCAGTGAAAAATGATAATAAAAATATAGTGGATTTTTCTAAATTAATGATGTGAATTAATGGATTTATTTAATTAGGTACAACACTTTTAATGTACCTTTCCCAGAATGGAGAGTCCAACAGTCCAAAATTCAGTTTCAAGTGTCATTCCTTCATTTCCTGTGGCATCATACAAGTTATACATTCACAGGTGTATGAAATAAACTGAAACAGTAATTTTAATGTGTATATGTATGCACCATGGATGGAAAGGACTTATAAGCTTATATTGCATCTTTTATCTCATTATAATATGCAAAATAATATTCGCAACGTTTGCAAACAACGTTTTGTTCAATTCACTTTTCAACGATTTAACTTTATTCGATGATTTCATTTCATGACGTAATTTACATATAATTTATATTAAACTACATTATTTTACAATGTCATAATGTATATTTTAATTATTCGCGACAAGATTTTACATAGTAATTCAATTGTGCTTTTATAAATGTATGTGTAAGTTAGTAACGATTAAACTTTGACTGAGGTTACATATTAAATACAAAGTATTATGTTGAATACCTTGATAATATTAATACAATAATTTCTAGTACATGTAAAGCACAGGTGTATAATTTTATAAATCTTTTTCATTCTCAACACATTATGACAATTCAAAGTTCAAACGAGTACACTATAACACTTAAACAAATTAAATCTGTTACAATTATTATTGGTTAAATAATTTAACAGAGAAATTGCATTAACATATTTTTACTGAAGTGTTCGAGCTTGCAATTTTACCATTTCTTCAAGTGGATTTCTAATTTCTACCCTACCGTGAGGATTTTCAATGCAACAGAGAAAATTAAAAGCCTTGACATTTGTCTCACTACAAAATAATGTAGCTATGCTATATAGGTACTTATACTTTTCAACAGTGAAAAGTAATGTAAGGCTTATTAATTTTTTTCTGCTACTAATTCTATACTTAGTATACCTACACAACAAAATGTTTAATATAAACTTTCGGAAGAAATATAGTAATAAATCACTACTATATTTTTATGACTCACTATAAATTCAGTGTAAGAATACACAATAATAATAATAACAGAAGTTACAAACACGTAGCAAAAAAATTATACTAAACAGACAAACGAGTGTAGTAAGTAAATAAATAAACGTAGTTAAACGTAACTGTTTTGTAAATTCTATAGTTAACTATTACATCTACGTGCAATCGATACTTTCGACACTTATACTAAATTATTAAGTCTTCCTGAGCTGTAAACATTAAGTACCACCCCTCTTCTCTATTTGCGTAGTTAATATATAGCAATATTTTCAGAATAATAATCTTCCATTAAATATATACTATTTTTCCCACGACAGTTACACAAATGCATGAAACATACGTACGTATAGTATATAGGTTCTACAATTCTAAATATAAATATATTGGTAGTACACATACTGAACATTAAATTAACAGATCATAATTACATAATTATTATTACTCAATAATTATTCTGTGCTTTCTTTATAGTACGCACGTAATGAATATATTGTGTTATATTATTCATACACAAATATTGCTTTAATTCAACCTGTACGGATCATTTTTTCATTTTGTTATTAGCAATAATATTCTAGAAATTCTATCACATTGTTTATTATTTCGTTGTTTCTGGATGTATTTGCTCTACAGGCAGACGGTGGAAGCATTATTGTTAAGTATTGCTTTGTATTTTCTAGTAAATACACGGAAGGCTATTATATGCAATCCATAAGACGCTATTTTATTTTTGGCTTGTGTTATTATTGCTTTTGCTTTAAAATTTCTGTAACAACTGGCTATAAAATAATCTACAGAGAAATGCTTCTATATCAAGTTTTCAGAAGAATGTGATTTACAACAACCTTTGGCATTGAATTACTAAAACTGTTCACGTATTTCATTCTCATCGTTTTCGGTCTGGCTTTTTGGCTAATCACCTTTTCCATTTGTTTCTCTCTGGTTAATAACTTTTCATTGTTTTGTGACATCAATCATATTTTATCAACTATATAGATCGTTTAAATATCTCACTGTAGTAGTAGGTACTTATCTGTTACATATTATTGCAACGGTTACATAAACGTATCACATTTATTTTACATACACCTCCTTCCATTGTCTACAACTTTCCTATCTTTCGTTGTTCAATATATCTTTTTTAATTATTTTTCGAGAATACCTACATACGTATTTATTCTAACCACGTGAAATATATTATCCTGAAGCATCACTCTTGAGAATGATGTTCCTATACTTAATTGGGATTCAATTGTATTAATTAATATCATTTGACTACTATAATATTTTAATAATATTATTATCATTACGTTACCAATATTTGCATCTGCAAATAAATATAGAGACGCTTGCTTCTTCGTTTTGTTAAAATATTGGTTCAGTCCTGCCCTATGTACGTAGATGCATTTGTATTATTATTGTATACGTATCCACTTTAATATTGGAATTGAATTCAAAGGGTTTATTATAATATAATAGAGATAGATATGTAAGTACGTTTCTATTTATATAACTTCCTTTTTTGAATTTCAATACTGTATTGTATTTAGGAATTATAGGCAGATACGTATTCATAATATTACGTATGCATTTGACGGGCAGTTTATTTCGTTAACTATACCTACACGAACTAGAAGATTATGCGCATAATATTTACTGACTTGGTTAAGTTAAGATTCTATATGTTACCTATACGATTTGAATTCATTATATTGGAATAATATATAGTTTACGTGGAAAACTGAGACCATTTCTACTGGATATACTTCATATGCATATACTAGCAGCAGATTTTTATAATCATTCGATTAAAAATTTCATTTGCTTACTTTCCTCGTCTATATAGTGGCAATAAAGGATAAGTCCTATATAGTACTACCAAAACGGAAAGTGTTATAATATTACTTAATATATAATAATTTCTTATTATAAGGATATAATATAGTGGATTTGTGCGAATTGTTATTATCAGTTGGAATAATTATAACTGCGAAGGGATTGAAAGGTAAAGTAAGTAACTTGACTTGCAATTTAGAAAGTTTTCATGGAAAGTTTAAGGAAAAATGAAAGAAGGACTTTCACGAACTGTATCAATGTAATAATTTCCCTGGCCACCTTTACAATGATATCCCATTTCGATTTCTTCTCCCTCTGGAACTGCTTCATGTGCGATGTTCATGTAAATGGGAATATGAGTTAATTTATGGTTTGTCCTCCACTGACCTGGATTGCTAATTGTTGCGGTGAAAAGCTCAAAGGCTGAATTATGACTGCCAATTACTGAGAACTTGCAACCAGGTTGACTGTGGCCCCAGTTCGGGTATACATCTAGGGTACCCATTGGAATTAAAGTTCCATAATGGTTTGTTGGAGAGGTGAGTGCTTGAAGAGATAAAGGCGAAGCATAACCATCGGTGTGCATGACGTCAACAAAAGGAGCATCAGTCGGCGACAGACGGGTACAATTAAATTCTCTCTCAAAGGAAGGGCCAGCTGGATCGAGAGCTAATTAAAGAAATAAAAACAGAACTTATTAGTTTCATGAAAAACCACAATTTATAATTTAATTACCTAAAAAATAATGTCCTTAGTAAAAAAATGTAAGGAGAAATTGTTCATTTGACTTTACCTGTGATTCTGTCGAAAGATTGTGCGCATTTCCCTGCGAATCCCATCAAATGAGCTCCAAGACTGTGTCCAATTCCCCAAAGACGCACATCATTTTTGTGACGTTTCATTTGTCTCAGGTAATTTGCCAACCAGCAGCCGACAGCTTCGATATTCTTCGCCGCATGGTCATAACGATCAATTCCGATATTTGCACCGCCTCCCCAACCAACAATGACAACTGTGGCATTTTCTTGCTTTAAAATCGCATCTTTCATCTCTGCAAGCCACCAGGTATCAATTTTGTGAATGAATCCGTGAGTGATAAAAATTATCTGAGTTGTGTCGAAGGCTCCGAGTTCTTGGAACTTCTGGACAACTGCTTCGGGGTCTTCACTGTGACTGATTTCAATGTAATCCTTATCGCGAACAAAAACACGAAGCTTGGGCTTGATTTTAGATAGATCCCATGGTACTGCAAATGTGCTGTTCAAAATTGTTTCTGCAAGTCCGGGAGAGATCTTTTCAGCAAGAACGATAGGAACTGCTCTGCCAAATGCTTCACTCATTTGTTGTGTTTCTGAATCAAGAAAATCTGAGCCTTTGAATACGCCGATTTTCACCGCTTGGCCAACTACATGACCTGTGAGGACACCAACACCTCGGGCGAGGTCACAAAATCGATTCATTTTCCTGAAACAAAGAAAAGTCAAAATTTAATACACATTCTTAACAAAAAAATTATTTTTATAGGTATCCTCTGCTTAAAAATAATTTAGTCTAATTTATTAATTCAATAATTTATAAATTGTAGGTTATTCCTTGCAACTTTCTATAAATCTTGGATGAAAATAATTACCTATTTGTAAAATGTTTGTTGAAGCGTGGCGAATGTTTATTTCACTGAAAGGTTTAAGCCAAGAAACGGATTCGTTTGGTCTCTCGATCTCAACTAAGCTCGCAAGGGTTCCGACACTTCTTTTTACAAGTGCACCTGTTCAAGAGGAAATAAATTATAATGTTGTACATATTGTGGCATAAGCACATTATTAAGTTGTCAATTATTAATAAACCTCAGTCATAGTCAGTCGGGAGCAGGATTCCCAACTCAAAATGATAACAGTGACATGAGAGAGAGATAAAAAAGCGATTTGTAACAAAGTGAGAGCACTCTTGTCAAAAGGTAAAACAGTCGGCATATGGTATTGCTATTGTGGATAGTTACATTTTATGTTATATCAATTAATTGACAGGAGAGTGTTTGACGCGATAAAATTTCGCAATGAAATCATAAATTACACCCACAGCAACAAGTTTAAATAAATGTAATAAATTATCTACACAAAACTCTTTTATCTCTCTACTTTTACACGTATAATACATAATGATTATGACCACTCATGAACGAAACATAAACTTTCAACGATCCCCTCTGAAGCTTCTGTTTGTACTAATTGGGATTTAAACGTTAAATGCGTACACATTTTTACGCTGATGCGGAATTTAAATTTTTATAAGCCTACAATAATATATAAGAGAGCTAAACTTAAGTATGACACTTCAATATCGGGGTTTATACACTTTGGGACTTGACAAATGACATAGCACCTTTACATAAATTTAATATCGATGGGATCAGTTACGAAAAAATCATTGTGACCTTGTCTCATTTTTGTGCATTGATTTATATCTATAAACACAATTGAAACGTTTAATATAGTTATAGAAATATTATAACTGCAAGATATAGATTGATGGAGCTATAAAGATGATAGGAAATTAAAAATAATGTGGAATGGATTTTTTTTGAGTATGTGTAAATATTGTGTAAAAAATCTTGTTTGTCTTAATCCTACCCGACTAAACACAATAATATTATTACACAAGTGAGTTAATTACGTCTCTTATGCTTCAGTAAAAAAACTGCCACGTGGTGGAGCAAACAAATTCGATTTTTATGTTCATAGTTAATCATGACTGATTTAAACTTGTATTTTGTTACCGTTTTAATGAACTGATAAAAGTTAAAAATCTGCGTCTTGACTTTCTAATAAAGAATCTTATTTTCTTTTACCCACAAACACTCACTTTACTATACTCTGGAAGTATTTGTGTCAAGCACTTTATTTATGTGTCAAAAATCCTTGCTGAATTGCAAAAATGTGTACGATAACAAATAATTTCTGATATTTTGCTGAACAAAGGAATTTACATGAAGCAAGTGACAATCCCTATATTATATTCTTTCACTGTGCCGTATACCTATTTTGCTTGCTTGCAGTAAAGTTGCAGTATTCGTTTCTATGTAAGTACTGACTCTATTTATATGTTCTTGTATATTGTGGTACATACATACAATATGCAAATACAGTTCGCAATAAATGCCTAGTGTAGATATGTAACGGACTAACTCTTTTTGCAACCTCTATATATTACTTATGTACGTTTACAGTTTAGAAATAGTAAATATTTTTACCAGTTATGTTTTTTCAGTAGTTGTTGTTCACTGATTGTATTTTGTAACAGCACGTTCGTTCAATGTCCACACAAATAAATTGCTATATAACGTATGCGAAGCAATTACAATTTTGTTTTTGTCTCAACCAAAAAAAACTCTTGATGTTTGTTGATGTTCTTGATGGATGGATATCGTATAGTGTGTAAAGTATGTATATCCGTGTTCGTTTAAGTACGTATTAAATTTCGTTGTGTATTAACTTTTCGTGTTTACAGCTCGAGGTCTGGAGTGGTAATGAAACTGTATTGGAACAATCCGGCGGTTTATTAAGGAAGACAAGACCTCGACTTGAAACGAGAACACATTGAGCTTAGCTTTGTGCGAGTGTAATAAACAAACAAACTTAAAATGTGATTATTAATAACGTTCCTCGGTATTATGTCATTATTTATCTCATGTATGTATTTTTTACAGCCAAACTCCAGTACATAGTAAAAACGCGTGGATTACTTGTGTGGCAGAGTCCAGTTAGAGATTATGGTGAATGAATCCAATGTTCTATTGGTGACACCTCCAACAAGTCCAGAAAAAACTCGACCGACACAAACACAATAATCAAAGCAGGAGGAGACAGAGAGAATTAATCATCCATCATATTTTTTCCATCCAACAACACACGACACAAAATATTTATATAACTGAGTATACGTCTACGTAGAGAGTAGTCACAGCTTCTGCCAACAACTTCAGACAGACTTGATACAAAATCAAATACGACGATTTATTATTTGGACGGATGACGACACATGTCAAGATATTGTTTTTAGTCCTGACAAAAACCCACACACACCAATATTGACTATATTTTATACCAAACCAGCAGCAACCCCGATTAATGTACTTTTTTATACAATATAAACAATACAGTAATATAATTCAGTCTCTGCTTTACCCATGTGTGTGCTAAATACACTTACTTTAGGTATACTGCTACATATTAGCTTACGCCATCATAATACTTTCATTTTCGCAATTAGTTTTGCAATTCAACCCGTGTTATTCACTTTTACTTATGTATATCTGTCTATACGAATCTTATAACTTATATAAAACCGAAAAACCAAGTTATACATATAAATCTCTGTGCTAAATGCTTTAACGTTTACACTGGTAGTATAAGTAGTCCCATAATAATACATGCAAACATTTGTAGTAGCAGTTATTACTATTATTGCTTATTCGCGCATTTATTTGCTCTAAATTCTTATCTGTGCTGTTCAAACTCTCGACTGTTGTACTTAAATTAACTCTCCATGATGATGATGATGATCGTTCGTACTAAAATATTCTAAATACAAAGTCCTCATTATTGTTGCAATACAATAGTAGTAAGTGTGCGCTAATCCTGTATGACCAAAGTATAATTTAATACTGCCAATAAACTTTTGCTCGAGAGACTATAACTAAATGATATAATATAAATATAAACACACACAAACACTCAAAATAATTATAATATTTATCTTTTTCAAGCTGGAGGTTCAAACAGCACAGTTTTATTAATGTGAGTATAAAATGTATGTAGACTCAAAGTACAAAGTTTCCAATTTGGAACGAACGTATACAAGACCACATCACATGGAATCACATCCACCACCAGCAACAGCGCAGCTGAAGAACGATAAAGCTCAATTATTAAATAATTCGCTCTCTACGTACTTCCACAGAGTCGTGGTCGTGGTCAAGTCCTTCTCTCTGGCAAGACCAACGTGTTTTCATGAACTACACCATAATATTATAAACTGACACAAGGGAAGCAAGAAATGAGAATAAAGAGAGAGAGAGAGAGACTGGCTATCCTTCGCCTTAATATTTGTATTCCTTTATTTATTCTTTCGACTTACATGGAATAATGTACATTACGCACGTGTACAGTCATTATTATATGCTAATGGCATGCAAAATCGTTATACATGGAAGAATAAAGCCATGATATTTATATTTAATATACCTACTGTGTATACACGCTAAAGCTACTACTACTGCTTTTGTAACAAAGGAAATTCAATTTTCCTTATTAATAGTATTGCAACATAATTGCATATATATTATTATTATTATAGGTAGGTAGGCAATTCTATTTAAGTCTGGACTCTGTCTGAATGTGAATTTAATGAGGAGCTATTGCCCCATGCATGGAATATTGTGGTATTTCCAAAGTAGGTAGGTATACCTTTAGAATTAGAGACAGAGGAATGATTTGTATGGAAGAAAATGCCTTTGGCTACTTTATGGATCTCCCGATGTTTAGACTTAACTGGAAATTTTCAAGATGCACCTTCATGGGATGGCATGTGTAGTTTTTATGAAATTTTTTGCTGCAAATAACCTTTAATGCACCACACAACTTAAGCCAATGTTTTCATGGAATTTTTATATCATTACGTACTAACACAGAACACAATTGAAATTTTCCATGGGAGAATGAACAGATTATATTCTTTTGCGTGCAATATTGCATTGTGAGCGTATACTGTATAAATAATGTTTAAAATTTTCCTACTTATATTGTATTGTATTCAAATACTAGATGAAGTAATTTCGTGGAGCCTAGCCTGCTGGACATTTTATTCTACCTACTACCTACAATGTGTCATTTAAATATATATTTATTATTTCGCTAATTTCCAGAAAGGCAGAAAAGGCGTTTCTAGAAATATTTTTACCGAGAGAACTTCCACATAATGTACCTACTTAATTGAACCCTATTGTTTCACATAAGTGCATTGTGCACTGCTAATACAGAATTGGTATAAAATTAACATGAGATTTGCCACACATGAGTCATTTGGAAGATCAGGATATTATTCAAGTGCGATTGCAGAACGCGAGCTTAACTTTACGTGTCAAAGAGTTTTATTAGAGGATGCATCAAAAATACAGATAAATACAGAATTTGTATGACACAGTCAATCTGTGTGCGAATGCACCTGACCTGATGCTTTATGGTCTGATCGTCTTTTATTTCTATACTACGTGTGTTGGTTCCAATCGTATGTTGTGCACCATGCGATTGCTGATTGCGATTATCAGAGTTAAAATTAACATTAGTCATCCACATCCACATTAGCGTAAACTGGTTACTTTATTGCATTATCCTTTGCTTACATATACGAACATATTGTATTTTCCTTGGCAAAAATTTACTTTTGCTATTTGTAAATGCTTTTATAGGCATAGGTAATCAAACTTGATTTTTTATGCCCTACGTTAGTATATCGTTGTAAGCCCCAAGTAGTTTCTTTATACTTGAGTGAGTTGACGAGTGTATGAATTCATTTGAGTCTATTCAGTCTATACGTGTATGAGTTGTTTGTTGTGTAGGGCAAGATCATTAAGGTCATTAATTATTTGCTCTGATGCTGATCGATGACATTTAACGTATACGATATGAATGAGTCATTCAGTCAATTTTACATTATACAATTATTATATTATATGTATAATTGGATTCCATGCTGGTTATGATATTTACATTCAGTACTTTATCCTCTTCCTCTGTTTGTATTGGTCAGCTAAAATTGAGAAAGGGATCTTATAAGTTTATTTGCACAAAGAACACATTGTGCTTGTTTGCCATATCTTGTCGGTTAAGATGATGGCGCATATAAAGTGTAAAGCTATACAAATATGATAAATGTTTGAAACATGGAATAAAGATAAGAAAACGAAAAGTCATTTTAGATATACTTCTTACTGTTGTTGGCTGTGAGTAGCAAGGCATTGATTTTGTTTGTTGTTACTCAACAAAGTTTTTAAGCGCCCTTTATTGCTTTGCATATTTGTACATGATTAATTATGCGATGACTGTTTATCTACATAACAGTAGTTTTTTA
>JABASD010003387.1:0-20396 GCA_019776165.1 Pogonognathellus flavescens
CAGAGCAAAAAGGAATCGGTTCCGCAAATGACGCAATTTCAGATGAATCTACTCTGGGTGATGGAAAACTAATTTTCATGGATGACTCTGAGCATGAAAATGTTTCATATAAATCACTGGCGGATTCAAATGAACTATTCCAGGAACAAGAAAACGTTGCACCACATGAATTAAATAACGGTGTCATTTCAGATGAATCTATTCCAGTTAGAAAAATAAGGAGTGACACATCCTCAAAATTAACTAAAGATAAAAATTCCACCGCTGGAATTAAGGACTCTACTCTGAGCAAAAAAGCAAAATTAGCTCCAGATAACGATAAATTCACTAATAAGAAAATAAAATCCTTAAAGCAAAGGTTTCCTTATTATCCCTATGGACTTATCATTCCGAAATGTGAGAGCATCATAAATCCTTCAAAATGTCGCCCAATATCTAAGAGACCACCTTGGGTTTCAGTTTTAGATTCCTCACAGAAACCCGATCGTAATCCCCCGATCTCTTCACGGCAATCCCGTCGACGGATGACAACTGGGGGAAGTATGATTAGTAAGTTACTCCCACCAGATGATACCAATGAATGCTAAAAATATTTAATTTCAGGATTTCTGTATCTGCAAATAATATTAATTCAAAATTGTCAGTTTACAAAAAATCTCAATTGTGGTACGTGATAATTAAACAAAATTCTTGTGTCCAAAATTTATTTATTTATTTGTCCGTTATAGTTATTATATAGGTAGGTAATGCAAGTTACATTTCTATTGCACTAATTTTTCATTCAGCATTTTTAAATAATTATGTAATTTTATAATTATCTCTCTAGATATGAAGACAATCCTCAGCTAGTCAGCTACCATCATAGAATCTCATTAGGTCATTATGTATAAAAGTTCATACTCATTTTATCGTTTACGCAACAATCTTCTGTAACGCATTTATAAGTTAGCTTGCACCTTGCATTTATTGCATCCTAACCCGTTTTAATAACACCTGTATAAATTATATGATCATAATATGGTAAATTACTAACTAAACAATTTTAACTACGTATAATACACATAAAATTCTCGTGTATAGATACACAGAGTCTCATCCTCATCAGTAAGATAATACATACGTACAAAGTTTTGCATGTAGAACCAAAGCATATAGAACTGTACTACTAATTGTAAGTATAACAGGCATAAGTACATGTTTACAAATGAACAAACGTAAAAACGACCACAATAATATTATACATTGTGTACAGAGTGCAAAGGAATAGACGAGTAAAGTAGAATGTAGAGTTTAAACGTATCTCCTGTGTACAAACGAAGAAGGCAACAGGCAATTGTATGCTGCTATACACAACTACAGCTACATAGATGCATTAGGCCATAGGGAATTCACATGTATGTCTTGTACGATCTATTTAATGTGTATAGCATCTAAATTAATTCCAAGAGTTGGCTATAGCAAGTACAGAGTCTGCAGAGTGCAATATTTACAAGAGAGAGAAGTAACTCAGGTAAGAATATGAAATGAACAGGTGTGTTTTGCTTTTGAGCTTCTCTCCACCTCGCCGCGTCGTAGCATCATCCAAACTCGTCTCATTCACAACCAATCTCCCTAGTTGAATCCTTCTACGTTTTTGCAACACACACTCACACAAACACACACATCTTACCGTAATGTGATTTTGTGGATTAACAATTTTTCTAATCTTTTCGACCTCTCTCTCTCTCTCCCTTCTCATCTTCCGAAATCTATTGCAGCAGCTATAGGATTACAATCTTTTTACGGTATTACCTTCGCCTACACGTAAATCAACTTTTAGATGGATTTCATTTCCTGTGCCACATGAGTGAATTTAAATCTCATCTCAAGTTATTCACACACATACAATACCAGTTGACAGTTTGGTCTGAACGTTTTGACAGTTAAAGTGCCGGTATTCTTCATAGGTCACTTTTTGGATTCATTTTGCGTTTGCAAAGATTACTTCACAGTTTCATCCAAGTTTCAAAGTGAGATTTGTCGTGAAAGGAATTTCATCTCGTGTGTTGTGGCATGACAGAGTGGAATTGAGAAATAATATTCCAAGTTGGTTGACTTTTAGGGTTCAATAAGAATTAAGTACATTGGAATTTCTTTGGTGGAGTGATTTTGAGTTTGTACTGTGACAATCTTAATTTTTTGTAGTGTTGAATGAATTATTAACTACTTGACTCTGTAGATGAGTAGAAGGAGTGTTTTAGGATTAATGACAAATATAGTTGGACTATCAAAGTATATTTACTTACATCAACCTCATTTTTAAATAAAATCAAGATTGCAATAATTAACATCCCTTCTGAACTGAATTGTCAGTTTTATTGGTTTTATGGACTTCCGTTTGTATTCTTCATGCAATTTATCATTATCAATTTTCTCACGTTGCCTCCGTTGATTCAAGCGAGAGATCTTATTGACATTATTATTTGACTTTGGAGAAAAGTAGAACCATTGCTGTGCTTTGTGTCGTTATCGTTTGTGATACACCAAATCAAAAGGAAGATCTGAAGCCCATACTCCACACTACTACAATCTGCTGTACCATCAATATTTTTATTTGATAAGTGTTTCATCCCCACAAGAATAGCTACACTATTGTTAGTAATTATCTCCTTATCATTCTTCAGACTCAGACTGTATTGTGCTTCTATTCTGTACTATTTACATTATTACTAACTATACTCTCTGTGTCACTGTGCCATAAAGATTTCTTTACTGACAAAAAGCTACCTGTCTTTATTTCAAAGACAACAAAAATACAATTTTTCCTTCTTGAGTGAACAATTGGAAGCAAAAATATGGAAGCAACAATTCTACCGATACAATAATAGAATAACTCCTCCATTTATTCATATAAGTCTCAACGGAAGGAGATTTTCAAGCGATCGACACTCCAAAGGCATAAAAGACAGTTATTATTGTACGTTTTTTACGTCTGTATAGTAGTAGAAGTGCAGTAGAGTAGTAGTGGAGTGAAAAGACACTTTTATAAAACGCATACTACAGCGTTATTATCTTTGTTACAATAATAACAAGCATACGTACATAAAAAGGTAACTGTGCATGTGCGCAATATTATTATAAAACTTTGCAAAAGTATTTTACTACAGAAATCAAGTTGTGAATTAGCAAAACACAAGTATATACAAATACACTGCATCCTTCTTCCATTGGCTATATTTGCAATTTGCATGATTCTGTCACAGGCAAATGTGTCTATGAACTGTGTGTTGCTGTTAAGGTCTGTGTAGGAGTTCCTTTGCTGTATATATCGAGTGTGATTTTGTACGTGGGAATCCGATAGTGCAGCAGTAATAAAAAGGAAATGTGTGCTTGACTTGACGTGCTTATCAAATTGTTCAAGCTCTGCATTTGTTTTGTTCAGTTGGTGGATGTAGGAAAAAGTGGATTACATTTTATTGAATCGTTATTTCCATTCAAAATTAATTTAAGCTGGGATTTATGCTTTTTACCTTCATCATTCGTCAACTAACAGCAATTTCAACGTTTTAAAACATTACGGTGAGTCATAAGAAAACATTTCATTGAATTTTACACATAGTGCAGTACGTAAATTATGCCGCAATCATTTTCTAAACGTCTTAAGACCGTTCAGATTGCTATGTACTTCTATGCTAATGCTTTATTACTAGTAATCTTGATGCATTTAGCGCTTATTATAATGCTTAATGCAATCCGCTAAGGTTACAAGCTACGTTTATCAAATTATTACATAATTAATCTTAATTCTGTAATCTTGCATCCGTCAAAGCCTGTAATTTAACGGGGTACATATGAGAATGTCAGTTACAAGTTGGAAAGTTCTTTATTAATGCTTCTTCTAGAACCACAAGGTCTTTAATAGAACTTAATAATATATGTCCATGAGAAAATTGTTATTTGCGAAGATACCGAAATATCTTATCGATAGTATATTTCTCATTTTTAATTTATTTACATGCACATGCCTGCTTATTGCCAGCTATTATCTGTTTATGGCAATTTCTACTGACCTTAAACATTAAACAGATATAAAATAATGTAAATGAGATGCATGTCAGTTAAGAATGAGATGAAACGTCATTCCACCGTCTTCTTATTATTGCACACTGCAATTTCAATACATTACACTCATCTTTAAGTCTTGTATAGAAAAACAGTTAAAGCGAGAGAGAGAGAGGTGTGAACGAACTTCAATGGTCCATGCTCCACATTTAAATTAAACTTTCATCGAAAATATAATCGTAAATAAATAATTCTGACATATAACTCGCCTGGGATGTAATAACCTAACCCTTCCCAAGCAAAAATTTATGACACAGGATCTGATCCACCCTTGTATTAAACATACCACACTTTTTTGATGGAAAGTCATAGCAGAAGCAATATGCTTAAACTAAAACACATAAATTTGTATTTTTGAAGTGAGATTCTTCCTTGTTTTATCATCCGGTTCAGATTTAAGGAAAAATGCAGTGTGTATGAATGAAAATCTACATAGAAGTAGAACAGGAAGCTTGTTAATTCATTATGTAGAGTGAAATGCATTTTTTGATGCGAAAGTTGCTAACAATCAATAATAATTGTCTGTCATAAAATATCGAGGTATTATTTGTCGTGAATGATTTATAGGGTTAAGGCTATCTTCTTCTCCTGCATAATGCAATAATGAGAATTGACTTTTATTAAATTTCTCATGCCTGACCACTGTACTTATTTGTTCAAAAAGGGGTTCCTTCTGAGAGAAATATCATAACATAGGTAATTTTCATCTTATTTGTTTCGTGTGTGTTTCTGTGTAATTTTTATCTATATAAGGCGTTTGTTGTTTACTAAAAAGTACCTACACAAATAAAATCAAGACCATCGGTTGACTATTTTCCTCGTGCCTGTTACCTATATATGTCGAAGGGGTATATACAGATATCGATAAGGAGAACTTCTTTGACAAGTGTATGGCATATAAAAAGCAGTAAAATGCTGTACGTTCAGTAAATAAGTAAGGTACAGCAACAGCAGGACTTCACAAGTCAATTTTATTTTACCTCTCTACTACTACTGGATGAGATTGACGAGAAGAGTGCAAAAGCCTAAATCAACTTTTTTCTGTAAAAATGAGCCCGTAGATGTAGAAGTAGTAAATAAATATCATAAGTTTCTTTTGAAACAGGTTGGACACTGACAGGTGATGGTTCTCTGATGAGATGCGATGTGAATCTGTGTAGTAACGCGTTTTCTTTACAAGTTCACTCGGACTCAGATTATGAGCAGTCAAATCAAAGCCAAATGATGTGTTCTTCATCCTCATCATCTTTTCATTCTGTTTCTATACAGTAACAGCTTTGTGTTGGTGTCTGTATTTATGTGCATGCGTATACATGTGTTGGTTCACTAAGGAGATTATGACTATGTTGATGATCATATGATGGGATGGGTGCAGATTCACAGGATCGAGCTGTACAATCTACCTACACAATATTCTTCACATTTTCAATCCTTTACATATCCAAGAAAGATACAGTAGGTAATTAATAATAGTAATGCAATAATGTTGTGTGAAGGAATTATCTGAACTGTGTGTGTACTTTTTTAAGAAGAAGAATTTTCATTTATTGAATGAAAGACCGACATTTACACGAATGTTTGCCTAAGTTAACTTACTATTTATAGCTTAAAATTACATTTGTTCCTTTCAAAATGGATCTCCAGGTAATAATTAGCCTAAAAATGCATTATTACTTTGATTAATTATGTACTGGTATCATTTTTTATTTTTTACACAAGTGAAATATTCGTGAGCCCGAAAAACTCGGATGACATTTACAATATAGCTAATAGTTTCATTTTTAGCTTAAACACAAATCATTGTAGATTTTTCACTGAACAGTACTGTTTTAAGTGTAGTAATTTAGCTACAAGTTTCAATAATCGGCTCTTACAATAAGTTAACCTCAGACAAAATCTTTAATATTTGTAAGTAGGAATTGCACAAGGAAAAGTTGTAGCAATTTCTATTAATTTTATAATGCACAGGAGCGTCAAGACGAAAGACGACTTTCCTATTTAAATCTTTATGTCCAATAAATTGCACTATGCTATACAGGGGTTCTATGCTTATATAGCACAACAATCATCCATAACTTATAAGCAATATTGAATACATGGACTATATGCTATACCTATATACCCTATATTTACTGTATATAGAGATTGTAACGTGTATTCATGTATTATTTTGATAAGAAGGATGATAATGATTAAAGTTTATAAGTCTCTCTATTATTGTTAACTTACAGAGTCCATTGGCCGATTATTGTAACTTAAAACGGGACACGTATAGAGGAGAATCATGTGTTTAGGTACAAAGTGTGTCGACAAAGCTATAATTGCTAACCTACGTTGTCAAGGCACCTTGGTTTAGGTAGGTTAGCAATTATTACAACGTGCACAGAGAAGTAGTAGAAGTAGGAGCTCTCTTTCCTCCTCTCTCTAGACTCTACCACTACTACTGCACTCTTATTGTACTGTACAGTCTACTCCTGTACTATTTGTATGGCCGGTGCTTGAAGAATAGGAAAAATTGCCTTCATTTCATTAAGTTTGTGCTCATACTATGGTTAAACCTATCATAATTACTGATACATTATTCTCTACTACAACAATATCCTTTACTCATCTTAGCATACAAAGTATAATACTATACACATAATTGTTATGTGTGTATAAACGTTATGATTTCTTATAGTGGTAATATCTCGTATGTAGTTGTAGCTGTGTAATATTATAGAAGAAGAAGATATAGGGAGGAATACTAATGGACCGTTGCTCTTTGTGTTTTGTGACTTGGTTGAGGATTGTGTGATGTTGTGTGTCTGTCTGTTGTGTGTGCGAGTGAATGTAAATTGTAAATCCATTAAAACCAATACAAGCTTTACGCCTTACTTATTACTATGCTCTATGATGCTACTACTGGTAGAATACTGCTCCTATATCTGCATTACTCATCTGCTCTGTGATCACTGCATGTTTTACATCAACTTTGTTTTTGTTGATTACCTAATTGTATTGTGAGCAAACAGTGGGACAGGTATGTCCCGTTAAAAAAAGCTGAAATGTAGGTTAAATTAATCACTCAATATAATTAGATGTGAGTGCTACATGTCCATTACAAAGCGTGTATTACAATCCTCTAATATACAAAAGCGTCTCATCTCAATCTCACAACTACACATGGACCTCAATCAAAAAATTACCTTGTCTTTTTCTTGTCTTACCTAACATTAATCCTTCTTGTTGCTATTCTTCTTCACGGGACAGCAAAGTCATAATACTGGTACTCTTTGTAATTACACTCATATAGAATCTTCTACTATAATACTTACAATGTAAAAACTATACCTGTAAATGTAAAGCAGTACAGATAGATGGGACAGATCAAAATCCTCATTCATTGATTCATTCATTATTTTGTACTTATAAATAATATGTACCTATATTAAAGTTCCTTCATTCATACTTAGTTACTAATATACATACGCTCCTTGTCATGTCACTGTTGTCACTTACTGACCACAACATTATTTTATCTTAAAGTATGCCTTGAATTTTTACGATTTCAACATAATGGCTATTGAAGGCAACTGCATTGAATGTCACGATTGATACCGATACCAAGAAATTAAAGGAGCTTTATCATCATGACAGTAATAAAATAAAAAATGGAAGTAATAATATCGATGTAAAACGAAAAAGAAAGTAATACACAGCAGTGGTCTATAAATCACAAGTGCAAGTACTTACTACAAGTATAAGTACCTGAATGAAATGTGATAACGTTAAACATAGTGCTTGGTCATAAAAAAGGTTTTAAAATTTAAAAGATTCGTAATATGGAACAGTAGAGCACTCAGTGAAATAAAATTCCTTGTTAGAGGACAGTGGTGCAGTTAACTGGAGTGAATACTAACTGAGCATTGTATTGTGTATCTATATCTTCTGTACTATTTAGAATTTAGACATTTGCCAGAGTCAGGTTGTGTCTTTCATTCACTCATGACAATGGTCTTAACCCAAATGTCATAGTATTATTATATTATTCTTTTATCTGTAAATGTACTCTGCACGTAGTGCATTGGCATTCATTTCCACAAGAATTGTTCTCTGTAAAGATACTCTTCAAAGAAACTCAACTCTCAAGGTATCTGCGCAATGTGTGCAACCTATTCTATTACATTCCACTACTACTGGTGTCTTCATAATACGGGTTTGATTCATGGGGATGAGATGAGAGTGATGTGAAAGGAATCATTAGATTATATATGAGACCACATATTTGTATTTAGGCAAATAAAACTTATATTCCTATACATACATCGTCTCTTGTACAATTTGTATTTAAAGGTATACGAAGCCTTGTAGCCTTATAGGTATAGAAATCTATATGCTTTTGCTTATATAAGGGAATGTGTGTGTTTGTGTTAGGCATGCATGAATATCTTAAACATGTCTAGTATGCATTTTGAATTAAATAGAATGCAAGTTACAGGTTGCCCTTTATTATTAGGATTTCCATCAATGTCATATTACCTGTATGCATTGAACATGTTATATTTAGTTTGTACATGCATGACTGAGTGGATGAGTGGTTACTGACTACCTAAATATTTATCTGCACCTTTAGTATATAGTACTAGACAGAATGTGAATAAAAGTTGGAAGTTTTGTAAGTAGTAGGTAGACGAATGTAAATATGATTAATATAGAATACACATATATAGAGTTGCGAATTAACTGTGTAAGTTTTGTTGTGTGTTTAGAGGATAAGATAAGATGAGGTGATGGTGATGGGAAACATTAATGACAAGCTCTGTTAGAAAATATAAAAAAACTAGATCATCCTCTTCGTCATGAACATGTTTTCCATTCAACTGCAATTCGACCAACGATAACGTTACATTCACTACGATAATATTACTTTACTGTAGTAGTAGTAGTAGTATAGTTGTACAATATTATTATTGTTATCATTTACTGGATCCCTGAAGAAGAGAGGTAACCAAACCACACCACCATTCTATTCCATTCCACTACTTAGGTTCACAATGTATGACTCTGACTTTGACTCGACTGTACAGACATGACTTTTCTCAACAACAAAAACAGCTCTGACATGCCAAAAGCCAAATGATTTGAGTTTATCTGCTTATAAGGCTTTTTATTGGGGGAAATCAAGTAGTATACTGCAGAATGTAAAACCCTGTGTGAAAATGTGGACAGCGAGTATTTGGTCCACATTTGTGTAAGTGTAAAAGAGTGGGGATGTATACAAATGAATACTAATGGCTTAATAGAGAGTATTAGGAAATAAGTAATAGTTCCACCAGCCCGTGTGTATGTAGGTATCTGTAGGTGTGGATTTTTATTAGACACGTATTTCATTGATAAAGAGATTATATGTGGGTCTTGTGTACCTAACTAATGTGTACTAATATTTTAGCGAATCTCTACTAGCATGGGAAAATAAATTCTGTGCTAATATATTGCACTTGTAAAAGATTTAAGACGATTTGTGTTCGGACCAAGATGAATGAGTCTGAAATCTACTTGAAATTCAGAAAGAGACAATTGTTGATGACTCGCCTCTTGTATGTACACATATTGCAGTCATGTTAAGAACTGTTTGATGCATTTGCTAAATAAAATCTCAATGATTCCCCACATTAATAATATTCCAACGTGAGTATGTGACTATTGAGAAATGTGAATGTAAAGATGTTAAGGAAGATTGGCTTGTCGCTCTTTTTCTTAAAGAGAGAGAGAGAGAGACACTTGGAGAAGATTCACACATTATACAAAGTTGGTTTAAAAGCAATGTACGTAGTGTATCATCCATATCCCTCCCAGTCAGTCAGGACGAACCACTCCTTAAAAGATGTAGCTACAACTTGAACTTCACAATCAACAATTATTTTTACGATCAAGATGAACAAACCAGTGCCATCATTTATCTTCGTATTACACATTTTCTGACACATATGCATTTAACGATTATCGCTGCTGCAAACACACACACACTACACTAACTTTTTGCCAACAAACTAGATCACACGTTATTATTGATTACTGATTTCACATTATTAATTTTTGGTACAGGTAATTTATTCTACATTATAAATACTTGACCAGTGCGTTTAAAAGAACATTTACTACATAAAGATACATTGCCGACTAATCCTCTGATTCAACTTTAACCATAAGTTGTTGTTCTGGATCTGAGATTTTTATCTCTCAGTCTTTTATCTTGACTAAACTGAACTTACATTAGTAATCCGCATCTTTGTACATACTTGGCATTGAGTGATACATTTTATATAGCAGTCGGAGACGCACAATTAGATATTCTACTCAACTATATACGTGAGTGACAGTGTTGACATAAACATTTTGACAATTAGCACCTGCATTTATTCCTAATACGTTGAGGTAGCTTATTTCTTGCCTTAAACTTACTTAGGTCACTGTCACGTACTTAAATAAAAAACTGGGGACTATAGGTACTACACGTATTACTTGTGTAGAGATAATGTAATGTAATAAGACGCACAGGGCATTAAATGGTCAAGTGTGTTACTGGCAATAGATTATTCGCATCTCAAGTTAGTTTTTGCATACCTATACGTTTATTCCTACCTATAAATTTTAAATGATGTGTATAGGTATACTAGGTATATACTTTTACTTTATATAAAGGTGTCTATATGTATAGTTCGGCATACCGGATACCAATAATGTCATGAGAGGACTACAACTACTTAACTACTACCTACTTCAACTTTTTCACTTACTGCTTATCTCCTTACGTGCACCCAGAGAGAGAAGAGTCTTTCTCTCTGTGTGTAAAACAATATTTGCCCAATTGTTTTAAGATGTAGTTGTGGTATAAACATAAAGGCACCTTTTATAGGTAGTATGGATGTACTAGCATGTCTCTTTGATGATGATGAAAATGATGATGCACGTAAATAAATGGAAAAGTTAGTAGGGCAGGGCAGGAATCGATAAATTCTAATCTGCGAGACAATACAATGGATCCCTTATCAGAGAGACTTCATTTACATTTTCAATAACGAGAATCCAATGTTCAATATTAACCTCCTACGTTCTGAACACAACAAGACTGATTACAAACACTAAATCAACAACAACCCACGGAATCCAATTTATAAGTTGTTTGCTCCATTCTCTCAAACTCTTTTCTGTGTAGTTCCTCCATTGCATTTCTTATTTGCTTGGATTTCTGTATTGTTTTAAGTTTCCTAACCAAGAAAGAACGCTTTGTAAAGGGAGATTTTCACTTGTTTCATTGTAATGATATGCACAGCAAATGAAATCGACGAGTTTTTGCACAGGGTGGACTTTTACTCGAAAATTAATCAGTCGAGAGAGGGAGAAATGAGAATGAAGAAAACATTATAAATAACAAGATATGACAAGTGCACATACATAAATAATTTATTGCGTGAATTAATTGCAAGTAACGATCTAAATAGGAGAACTCGTTCCTTTTTCCTTAAGCTAATAATGATACCATTGCATGTTAAAATAAATACACACAGAAATACTAATAGTAAAAAATCATGCAACTCAACTAAAGTTAAATACAATGTGGATATTATTATTAAGTACCTATATTTACATTTGAAAGTGACTTATAACAATCATAATCACGATAATAATAATAATGATAATGCATACAGTGAAACTGCAAAAGTTGTAGGTATTTACTATTTGTGTTTGTGTATATATAATTGTATGCATGGACTACGTAAAAGAATTTGTATCACTTAGAATAAAATGTTCATGACAGAGAGTGGGTCGTGTGGTCTTAGACATTTCCTCACTGTGCTTACCACTTACCTTACCATCCTCTTCCTCTCTACCCTAATTTTTAAAATGTCGTACAATTTTTGTACATGGAAAATGGCACGATAGTATTATGCTTTCATTTAATTCATTCAACAGGCCATTACTTGTTTTAGTAAAAAATAATGACGACTCAGGTACAGTTACACAAAACTTGCATTCATTTAGGTACGTACTTAATAGCTATATGCAGTTTACATTACACAGTGTATCTATGTGTATATATTTATGTATGTAGTACATACAGGGGTTTTGTGAATTTCTGGTCTTGTCTTGTCTACCTTCAGCTTCAACGGAATAAACTATTCGCATAATTTGAACTTGTATTGTTAGGTTAATCCCTTGTAAAATATTTCGTCCTTATACGAAGACGAAACAGCGTATTTAACATTTTAGTTCATTGTTATAATCTTCAGAGATACAGAGGGATGCCACAATAACTATAAATATATGGTGGTTTTCTCATTGCACTGTAAAGTAATACATGCAGTACCTTTACCTTTTTATGTTTAATGCAGTCTCGTAATTGCATACTGTGTAATATTTAATAAGTTTCATTTTGTCATGCAATATGTGTGTTTCTAGTTTCTGTGTATTTTGGTTTTAATTCGTATAATGCACATTTCTAGCTGTATAGAATTATTCCCATTTTTCTGTTAAATAAATATTTAATGTGGGAGGGCATATTGTGTTGAGCAAAAATGTTGCGAGAAAGGATACACTACTTGCAGATTATTACGTACTAGTTCTTAAGTCTTCTACGTGGAGATTCAAGAAAACTGGGTAAATGGGCAGTTGACTCCATCAAGAATCAATTAAACTGACACAAGTTCGTATTTTACGGCGTTACGTATTAAAGTACTGACATTATTGTTTAAGAGCACTGTGAACTACCTTGGTGCTTCAACCTAGAAACTGATCTTGGGTTGAAAAAATAATTGCAACAGAGTTAAAGTAAATTCCCTCTTGACTCATGCACTCATCATCATTCCCATCATCATCACCAGAGTAGTTTAAGTATCGTCAGCATCAACATAGAAAAGATCTTATCAGCCCTACACACAGGGTTGTGTACAGTTTCCACTTGTATCCACAAAAGTGTAGTGTACCTTGTCTGTTGTGGGTTGATGGTGGTTTGGTGGAAGAAGTGGAGTTGAGTTGAGACCGATCAAAACCAAACCTACCTGCCCAGACCACAATTACGATGCAATTAATTACAATGCACAGAGTAAGTGTAATATTATACTACTACTATTGTACGTAGTATACCTATTTCCAAGTACGTGAAGAAGAGGAATTACCAATGGAAAGAACAGGCCACGAAATAATGGGGACTGTCCTCTCTGTAAAATGGTTTTATTAATTGAACTAGGTATGGCATGATATGAAGCTATATGTTATGTATAGACAAACGTGTCCTTACCAGTATTTACTAGGAAAAAAAATCTCAGTTATTTTTATTATACTTGTACTTACCAGTAGAAGAGTTTATACTAATACTGTGTCACTGTGAGTATTAGCTGTAGGTATGTGAATTACATACACAGAGAACAATTACATTTTTCATGAAATTACCATAAAACCGAGCAATTCCAACCAGACGTTTGTCATTGGCTATAAATGGGTATTTTATTGATGTTTCTGCAACACAACACATCAATAGACATTTATTCAACTTGTTCTGTGCAAGTTGAGTATGGATGATATAGCTTTGACACAATTGTCTACAAAAATTTAAATTGTAATGAAAAAGATTAAATCTATGTTTGTATAGGTGCATGTGTGTGCAAGTGGCAAGTTTATGAGAATTTCTGTTTACCTACAACTCAGAAATCCCAAATGCGTTTCTCTCTCTGTTTGTGTGTGTTTTGAATAGTATTATAGTATCATGTCTCTTATTGCTTAAACATTCTCACAGCATACTTCTTTCATTCTTGTCTGCATATCTAAATAAAATTTATACCTCTGTACCTATTTGCTTACTTATTGGTAGTGTGCACTACGGGACAATGCGTTATACACATTTTAGAATGGATCCTCATTATTATTAGCCTACATTCTCATAAAGACAACAAGCGAAGCTATCAAGTGAGCAACCAAGTCAATAAATAAATCTGCTTTGTAATGCAATCATCCCTTGTTTACGGTACTGTACACAATTTAATACCTCTGTGTGTACCTTTACCTTTACCAGCTCAATGTTTCCATATGTAAAGCACAACGCACCACACGACCAGCACGATGGCAATAAAACACATACAAGAAGCTACACCTTGTAATTTTCGAGCATCTATATCGGTGAACTTCAATAACTATCTGATGTTCTTCTTTTAGGACATTGTTATTCTATATGCATACACTGTGAAAATCTTTTAGGGTTTTGTGAATTATCTGTATGCAATTTACATGTTGTGCAGATGAAAAGCAATTTTCTGTTTGTACTACATTGCATTGTGTCGTTAAAATGATAAATGCATGTAATTATTACGATAATCTAATATGAAAGAGAGATTTAAAATTACGAACGTGTTGTAAAACTTTATTCTTCAAGGAGCATCAAGTTAGTTCGAGTTAAATTAAATTAAACAAGTAGAGTAATCAAATATATAACATAGGAAGACAATTTTTTTGCCTGAAATTGTCATTTGTACCTACATTAAATTTATTATGAATTATACACATGGCAGATAAAGCATAATGTTTTGTAGAATGATTACTTGCAGGTGTCTTGTAGAATTCTCTCCGTTAGACTGAGAGATTATATTGTTGTAGACCTTAATTCGATTTATTTTGCCCAGCATGAGATTTGTTTTAATTAAAATGATACTGGCAGAATAGGGACTGCAAATGGAAAAAATAAAGTATTAAATTATTGATTTGTATCTATTTTGTAGCAGATCGTAAACCAATATACATTTTTCAGTTGTTTAACTATCAAGTAATTTTGATACGAAATGGAATTAGATATTACAATTTACAATGTTTACATACTTGAATTCTTTTCTTCAAGTAAAATATCATTTATGTTTCAAATTTATTTATTTTTAAGTTCAAAAACAATTAAACCCACGCGAAAAACAACCAACTACCTACTAAATTAAGGTTTACAGTATAAAAATGCGGCTAACATTTTTATTCGAACGTTAGTTTGATTTTACACCTACTTATTGTGCTGTTTGCTTACACCACACACATATACAACACACCAATTCCAATGCTCGATTTTATAAAGATGTATAAGTTAAGACGGCTACTTTTCTATTGCACTCGTACTCAAATTGCACGTGAGTTTTACCGTAATGCAAATCATATTTCATATTCCTGACATCTCTAACCCAGAAGTTGACGGATATTTATGTGTTGTCTTGAACATTGACTTTTATACGAGCGAAGCTTAGCCTGAGATAAACATTGAACGTTTTTAGTGTGTACTGCAGACAGTTGCATCTTAATCTTGTTCATGTTGTTTCACTTATGATTGCAAACGTTTTCATTTCATGACAACCAGGCACATTGACACTAATACAACCGAAGTAATTCAACTTTGAGCAGATATATTGTAACAACAACCACGTAATGAAATAGAAGTATAAATAAAAAGGAAGGGAAATAATAAATATGATTATTGGTTGCGTATATGAATTCTATGCAGTGTGTGGTAGATTGCTTATGTGATTGTGACATTTGCTACAGGTACAGAATTTGATTACCAAGATTAGGTGCCTAAATACATACCTAAGTCATGTTTGACTATTCTATTGAGCTACTGGCTTATTATTGTGCATATTTCAAATTATTATCACACCATGCTTTTATGATTGGTATACACAAGCGTGATTTTGGAGATACAACTGAATTATTGTATAGTTTTTAAACTTCAATGTTAATGCAATATTCCTATGCATCCCTATATCCACAAAATACAAACTCAGTTCGTTTGACTAATGCTTGCTGAGACAGACTGAAAAGTTTCCTGCTGTGTGCATTAAGTCTCAAGCCATATTTCATTATCAAAAATCAAATATTCTTTTCATTCGGAAAACTTTTCGTGTTCATGTAAATGAGTTGAATTCATTAAGTGAGTAATTGTAAAAAACTGAGGTGTCAAATAAAATCCAAGCTCACTGAGTTTTGTCTAAGAAGTGATAATAATAAATGATGATAACAAACTCTGCACAACAAACTGTCCATATCAAAAAAGTATATACAATTACTGTACCTACTTAGCAATAAATCATGTTTGTTTTTATTTATTGCAATTCTCTGAATGCTAATATTATGATTATGATATTATTACTACTTTGTACTAAATTGCACAGAAAAAAATCTTTCAAGTTTATTTCCATATGGTGCTACATAGTTAGCATTTGTAGTAGTAGATTATACATATACGGGTTCCTATAATAATATTCTGGTTTTTGCAACAAGACAAGCTTTTATTCTAAGTGCACCGTTGTTGCGTTAGAATAACAAAGGAGACTTTTAGTCAGCAACATCATAATCATGTCTTGCAATTACCAGAGATATTTGCTTTATTTGCCTTTTCTTCTGCCTAGAATGTGCATATGAAGAAAATATTTAAAGTTCGGCCTTTCCATACCTTACCTTACACAATTTATTCAAGGAATGCAGAGTACCGCTGTTTTACTTTGTCCTGTAATGATAAAGAGTGATGCACCTTTGTAAGTTGTTATTTGTTATCATTAGCACCTGATTCCTATATAAGGTGTAATATTCATATAAAATATGCTTATAGTGGTGGTAGTAGTAAAGTAGTATGATAAAGATTATTGCAAGATGCCACCACACCATCATCCCTTTACATAGAACAGACTACAGACAGACTGATCACCTCAATAGACAAAACTCCCATAGACAAGAACAGTCTTGCGGTTATTTTGTAAATGGTTCTCTTATAAAAAAGAATAATGCAGCTGAAAGATATAGAAATGTGTATATGCAGTATGGATGGATTTTTAATATATTATTATGATGTGCCCTTGTCATTCACACCTTTAGTTTTGTGCAAATATGCACTTTGCTGTCATGCACTTGTGTACAAGTACAAACTGAGACAGGTGCACTGTTCAATATGTATACAGCTATAATACTATATACACTATATGGTATTTGATAATATTATAATAGTAACTAACTACGTATACAAATACACATCACACTTATACAATCTAGTATAAAGCAGAAATGCATTGAAGATTGAAGAATCTCCATAGGCACTTTAATAATGATGAGAAGACTGTCTCGCGATTCTACTTAAGAGTGCAATCACATCAAAACTCGTCTGCTCAAACAAGGAAGTGAGTTTCATTTAACACAATACAATCCTACATGGACCCAACTCATCTTCACACTCAATTTTCATATTTGACTTTTATTAGCACACACTCTAGCTAGTACAGTACAGCTCGTAGCTAAAATGCGAATCATACTTTTAAAAA
This sequence comes from Pogonognathellus flavescens, assembly GCA_019776165.1. Taxonomy (NCBI): domain Eukaryota; kingdom Metazoa; phylum Arthropoda; class Collembola; order Entomobryomorpha; family Tomoceridae; genus Pogonognathellus; species Pogonognathellus flavescens. The sequence goes on from JABASD010003387.1 coordinate 17,418, forward strand.
ATCCATTTGTAAATATTAATCAATAATGCTTTATCTACTCAAATCTCATGTCTCGTGCTTTACTTCAACTACAGTAAATAATTATTCAATGCTTGTTTTAATCAATATTTTCAAATGAACTGTAGGTACAATCTGCATTCTCCATCAATAACTCCAATAACTTTGATAACCATGAGAATTACTTTAAAAGTAAGTTTGAATTTTTGAAATGTGCGTCATGATTTGCTATGTGTAATCTGTGTGGTTAGTTTTAGTTTCTTTACAAAGTGTTTTAATTTAAGACGAGTTTGGCACAGATTTCCACAGTAGAACCTATCACTAAAAGAAATGCAACATTTTTACCTAAATGATGAAGATACGACAATTTCCAATTTTGATCATGTAATTTACGTAAATTAGATTTTGCAACTTTATTGACACTTTGCGTAATTCAGAATTATATTGCAAATTTTAGTCCTCATATTTCATGATTAGTAAAAGGCTGCAATCACATTACATATACATACACCCTTATGCTGTATACTTTTGCGTAAACTCATTGAAGACGTTAACTCTCGTTCGTTACGTAGTGCAAAATTGCCACTGTTCATTTTGTAGCGAACCCAAATTAACAAACCAGAATCTGCCCATCTTTATTTGCAATTAATGAGGGAATGTCTGCAGAAATCAATCAAAGCGAGTCTCCTTTTAATGAACTAATGAAAAAAGCTTTTAATTCGTTTAATGCAGTACGAAAGTACTACTAATCTGGTTGCTAAATTAATGAGGTCTTTCTTTCCACCTCGACACACCGCGCCTATATGCAGTATCTTCACTCAACACTCACTCATCATCATCGTATCAAAATCAAACTTGACGAAAAAGTTAAATCTCATGATTATAAAAACAAAATTAAATCCACACCATACCATACTCGATCGCAAAACAAATACGAAGGAGTACATGACAAAGTATGGCAAGACAAAATGTTATTTACTATCCCAAGAGGAATTTTGCATAGGTATTACTTGTAAGTATTTCTCGTACGTAAAAGGTGATAATATTATGATGTTATGTGATCACATAGTAAGTAAACGTTATAAAGCTACTTCTACACTAACGAGAAAGATAAAACCCTCATTGTATTTATTTATTAGGTGTGTTTGCTATGTGAGTGCAGTGTTGTGTGCTTGTATACGGTAATAATGATCGTCCACAGCCAAAAAGAATATAAGACGAAGAATTCGTGTCAAAAATGTGTGCCACTCGCTAAGAACATCAAAGCAGAATTCAATTACATTACGTAGTCTCAAAAGTCTTCGCCATTACCACCACCAACCACCAGGGATTCGATTTGGATTACTAGAATTCGACTGGTTTAGTTACTTACTACCACTTACTTGCATAAAATATTGTGTGCTTTGCTTAAACTCATAGTGCAGCCGTATATACATCACACATACTGACAAAACAACAACGTGTACATTTAAATATTAAAGCAACAGCCTATACAACAGGTATACGTAGGCACATAGCCTCCCATAATATGAATGTACATACAATTGATACGATCACTTAAAGGCTTAGACTTAGCTCATTTTGAAAAACAGGTATTTATGTAGTTACATTACCAGCGATGATCAACATTTGCATTCTCTACGACATTATTTTACTTACACTACGTGTAAGAAACAGCAACAACTGCTCTAAGGATATATGGGTTGAAGTCGTAAGAAACTAAATAAGTAAGCAACAGGAGAGCGAGTGAGGCTTAATGTAAATGGAAATGTGAGTCGGATTATAATTTATAACTTATAACCCATTTGTACACACATACTACTACCTATATATGCACATTAAATAGATTCGTCCAATAATGCAAGCTGTGGCTTTAGGTACAGTAATCGCAAACCCAATGCAGGTTGCAACAGACTTGAATTAATTTTTTTTTAATATTATTAAGAAATGATTATAAATGACACACGTTTGGTTTTACCTATTCCCATTAGACACGATAAGCTATTACCAATAGAATCTCTCAAAACGCGTCGAACACAACACATTACAGACTACAGGCGATGAAAATTGTATGAATTCTTATTTTATTAGGACCTACCAAAATCATAGTTATCTGTGTTTTCAGCTTTAAATTAAATTTATAAAATTCGACATTTCTTTAGAAGTCATTTAAACAGACATTTTTTATTTGGCAGAATTTAACACATCAAATCAATCTCAAGCAAAATTCTTTTCAATCTGAGAATTAAGAAACGGAGTCTGAAATATGGATTACATTGTATTATATTTCATGTTTGTCACAAATATACTCTAAATTAAATATTGTGCAACTTTGTACAGTTAAGAAGTAAGATCTATATAAAATTCACACATTAACCGCAACCCATATATCTGTAGGAATACTTGTTGTGTTAATGTCAAACTAAATATTAAGTTTCAATTAACCTGTGATAGCCTTAGTGAAGAAATGGTGGCTGATTGTATTTACTTTAAGTATAGGCGGTAGTAGCGTTACATTGTAATTTAATTTGCTATAAAATTATGCATGCGTAAATTGTGTCCATGCACAGTATAGTGTTACTATTACCACCATTGCTAAAAGCTTGGGTATAGGTAAGGCACATATTTTATGTATATGAAAAGAGGACATCCCCGCGTACAAAGAGAGTTACATTGAATCTGTGTGAATGAATGGATGGCACGGAACGGTATACTAAGAGGGTAGGATACAACAGCATATCTCTGCATACCTTTCCTGTACTTACAAAGTAAGTAGTGTTATTTACATCCTATTATCAATAAATCACCTTTGTTTATAAGTCTGATTGAATGATTGTGCAAAATCAAAGAGATCCTTCATGCCTGCCATTTAAATCATCAGCCACCTCAAGAATGAATACTTAGGGTCAGAGAACCACTACTATGTAGGGTCACGTCGGGCAAAGGTAATACTCGGGTAAATGTGGTACTTAGTAATTATAA
>JABASD010003388.1:0-20394 GCA_019776165.1 Pogonognathellus flavescens
ATCATTAAGCTTGAAGTGGTACACAATATGCACAATGCCACCGTTAAGCTTGAAGTGATAAACAATATGGAATTTGTATAAAGTGGTGGGCTCTTTAGCCTGCTAAGCATTATAAAGTGGTGGGCATCGCTCTAGTACCGTATGATATGTATAAAAAAGAGTTAAGAAACGCATTAGAACAATATTAACGCAGAGAGATGATGTAATATAGGAATCTGTTGGAAATGAGGTAAGAAAAACGTGTATATAGTAAACACAGTGCTAGAAAAGTCCAAGTTGAAAAAAATTGAAGTGGAAGAGAGAGCGAGAGAGAGAGGGAAGGAATTTATCAAGACTGACTGATCTGATGTGTATCTGTGTGGTGAAAACACCTACACGTTTTAGTCTCTGCCCTAAATAAACCCACACTAATATTATTACAGATATTACGAGGAGCTGCAACAGCAACGGAGCGGATGCTGACTCTTTCTTGGATATATATACACCGACACAGGAGAGAGAGAGAGATACAGAAAGAAAATATAATATTAAGTGCTATGGCACTAATAAATATATAAACGAGAATACTAATCAAGTAATCCTTAAGGAAAAAAATCCATTCCGTTATGTCTGGGTATATACTGTACTCTATGTGGTGGTTATTTTTTTCCTGGTTAACATCTGTTCGTTAATTCACAACTTTTCATTCATCAAAAGGTGTAACAACTTCTTAAAGGAAGAAAATACTTAAGTCAGTTCTAAAACTGACAGATTAACTCCTTCCTTAAATGATTTCGCTTGAAAAGTTCAGAATCTTGAGTCAAAACTAAATTATTAACCTAACAAGGAAAAACGTAGGTTCCTTAATCATTTCCTTGTTTTAAAGTATAGTTTGGTAGATGTTAATGCAGTATGTATACGTACAAATAATACTCCTCTTGGAAATGGAGAAAAAACTAAACCAGGAAAAATTTGATTCGCTTTCAAGAAACTGACACTAAAAAATTTGCAAGGGATCTATACGAAGAAGAAAGCGGTTTAAGTGAGAGGTTGCTGCATCTTTTGCTACAGTTCTGCAGTGCAATTTATGATATCATTTTTTTCTGCGGTTCCTCGAACAATAAGGAATTTAAGGATTCAGTTTACACTTTCAGTCGCAATCCCATCACGTACACATTCATTAGCAACATGATGTAATGCAATTTTAGCAAAGTAATTTTACTAATAACAAAATGGGAGTGGTAATTTCTGGAAAAAATTATTCTTGCTAGACAACTGTCAGTGCTTCCTTTTTACTTGTTAAGTAAGTAGTAGCTATATACAGTGGCTACGCAACACAGCTACTAGGTATTGCACTCTTAAACAACTAAAGAAAAAAAAATGTGCAAAAATTCAGATAGGTTACGTTTTAGGATGTAATATAGATAGGTTTGTTGCATGCAAGTTTTTTCTGTTTGTACTGCTAGTCTCGTCAGTGCATTTTTGTACCGTCCAAAAACAACCTGACACTAAATGTGAAAGCGATGATGTAACATCTAAATAAAATTGTAAGTAGGTATTTAAAATATAAGTAAACTTGGTAGATATTGATACAATAATAATTTACAAGAAATTCATTAACAAGCTTAATTAGCTCGGTTTACCAGAATATTTTCTTATTACACATGCATTCAATCTCGTATTATATCTGATAATAATTTGGTCTACACAAAATAAATAGACACAAACTAAATTTCAAGCGATATAATATCAATTGGATAAAAAAAACAGATTTTCGATAGAGAAACTGTTTCAAAAATATTTTTGCAATACTAACGTAAAGCATTGGTATTTGCTACACATTCTATCTGTATTTTGCACAATACTGTGCAGAGTACCTTATATTACCTATTTATTCATTAATTGTTTGTACATTATTTACTAATGCCTATGTAAGTTAAAGTATTACCAGCTTTCACTATCATTATGAGCAATAAAGTAAAATGAAAAAATTCTGTTGGCAAATGAAAAGAAAGTGAACTATTTTATAATTTATACGCGATGCAAGGACAAAGTTAATTAACTCATTTTATGTCTTGGCAATTCTAATAATAAATGAATCAAAAGTCCAATTACTAATACTGTCAATAAAATGACAGTAAGAATAAAAATGCTTAGAAATGCAGTAGTGTAAAGATAAATTAATAAACCAGAAATGTATTTTTGTTTACAAGTTTAAAGTTAAGTTTTGTACAATCACGACCAGTGCAGAGTCTAGTATGAAGAGTAGGTTATATAAATATGCGTTTCTGATGAGCAATAATAAGCACTCCTTGAATGTCTACTACTATTCAGTTCAAATTATGTTGATCCATTTAAATAATAAAAGTACAAACAAAATTAAATTACATGTACATACAACAGTATCAGTATAGTATGTACATGTTTGTATATGTGTACGTACCCTTACCAGTTTTAGCTATGTGCATCATTTTAAAGTTTTTAATCATACCTCCTGTCGTTCTGTCAAATGAGCTAAGCGCTAATTTACTTTTGTTTATTTAAATGTCAGCTCACATCCAAACAAATGAGAATCACATCAACAAACTCCATACAAATGGAGTAGGACGGACAAGTTGCTTTTTTTGCTCAAAACTGCTACAATTTGTATTTACTACCATGCACGGTCGTTATCCTTGTTGTAAAATCATGTTTGCAATAATTCAACACTAGCACTACAACTATTATTATTACATATAGAACTTAATGTCTTCTGTTACACCATTTTTTGCAGTCTCAACCTTGTTGTATTCTAATACACTTTAATACTGTATCATATTTCTCATGCAGAGTTTCATTTAAAATCAATTTTTGCTAAATATACATATAATATACTTATTCATTGTCTCAAAAATTGAGATTGCCTTTACAGGACACAATACTATACACGAATATTATAAGTTTATAAGCAGAATTGCCTTATATATGAAAATATATATCTATTTTGAAGTATATATAGTATCTAGAGAATTTGATTTTTATAATCACACAGATAATAAAAATATACGTCAGTAGTATAGAAATGATGACTAGTAAAGTGAGAATGTTGAGCACAACAGGTGATCTTCAGGACAGAGCCGGATGTGTGGCGCCTGTTTGTTTGTTGACAGCGTCCTGTCACTCACAATTCAATTAAATGACAAGGAATTTCACACAAAACAATCATCTTATTTACTACACTAGTAGCTGTTTGTAAATACTATCCTATATATCACAACAGCTACAACAATATTATGTACTATACGATTACTTCTACACTTATACCGAAAATAATTAGCTATGTGTATTCTCAAGTTTAAACAATTTCCTGGGACAGTTGGATAGAATTGTCTACTGTGTGTGAGATTATGTTTACCTATGAATTCAATGAATTCGGTAAATTCGGTTCGGTTCAATTGAAAATTTTGGACTTTGAATATTTACTAACTAAATTTGTTTAAAAAAGCCACCATTACTGTAATTCATTAATAATTAAGTGTAATTATGATTAGATTTGTAAAAGTATTCTTTGTAAAATAGAGGACAATTCATTGAATCTTCCTACTATCTGTAGAATTGAAAATAAGACAACATAACAATTATACAAGGCTGAAATCTACAAATACATTTAGCAAACCTATATTTCAATAATAAGAATAAAACATGGTATGGTATCAAGCATTTTAAGAAACATAAAAAATGTAAATTGTTTGGTAATTCCCCACTTACAGCAAGAAAGACATAAATGAAATTTAATGATGCAGTTGCCTCCCTTTTTGATTTCTAATGAGATGGTCTTTTACACGAAAATGATTAGCATATAAGATAAAAAGCAAAGACAAGTCTTGGATGAGTTTCTTTAAGTAAATTACGCAGGACACGAGAGAAGAGGTATATATACTACCTCAACTTCATCGGCTACTTTATATGAACAGACATTACATTATTATTAATCTCAGGTATGTTTATACAACCTCGTGTACTCCATTGAGCTATTTAACAATTCAAAATACAAAACCTCCTAATACCTATATAGACACAAACTGTGTGTACGTCTAGTACTTAAGCTATTGGTCGATAAGAATAAAACACTGGGACTCGACTGGTGGCAGCAGACAAGGTGTAAATTTTTTGCACGACAAAAAATTGTTTACAGCATCAATTTACCTTATACCAGACTCTACCAGTATTTGTTGGCGACTGCTTGCAAACGAAAATACCTACCTAGGTAAAACTAACCATACTTAACTAAAGTTTGATAAGAAAATTCCAAGTTCCCAATCTCTCGTGTTGTATTTCTTCTTGTTGGACTTGCCTCGCCTTGCTTGTTGTTAAATTATTTTATGTATTTTCGATTGGAACCCTTAAAAGCATCATCATCCTCTCATCTCTTATACTACAAACACACATTGATAATTTTACATTTTGGATGCAGCACTTGTTGTTCCTCTACTAACCTTTTTATTAGCATAGCCTCTATACTAACACTCATATACAAGTAGTACTCGTAGTAAATAAAATGCTTAATGCAAAAGCAAACTAATGGAAATTCAATAGGTTATTATTATTATTATTACTTTTGAAAATCTACATATAGCTACATGTAAATCTGCTTTGAGAGCGTAGACTGCAGGAGACTCCTGTATGAGTGATTTGATTGCAAAACGGGTGTGTGTGCAAAAAATCGCAAAGGGAAGTAAATAAGTGTAGTGGTGGTAGTAAGTCAGTGAGTTTTCAGTTGTAGTGGTCACAGTCACAGTTGTAATATTATGAACAGTAGTAGTATTGTGTCTATAGAGAGAGAGAGAGATGAAGAATCCAGTTGTAAAATGGCATGTAATGTTTAAGGCTGCCTCAGACGTATATGCAAGAACGTATAAAGGTAAAGTGAGTATTCCTGAATTATTTATTGTGTCAGAAATTTCTACAAGTAATTCTCGTGGCGCCTAAGGAGGGACTGACCCTGCCTGTCTGCAGACTTGCATCTTAAATGAATTCGCTATGTTTCTATTTTAATTAGCTGAATAAGTCACTTACTTTACTACTACTAAGAAATGTATTGCTATAAGGAATTTATATATGCTAAGTATGTTTATGTACTTTATATATAATGTATGACTAAAGTACGTCGTGTTGTATAAAATAATTGTATGTATGGCAGTGGTGGTGATTGCTATACATCATACTACCAGAAAATAATACGCAGGTGTATATGTAGAAGTTCTATGGCTATGTATCTTGTGTCAGTATGCAAAAATTCTTTTCAGGCAGAGGTAATTTGTCAGATAGTATAAGATAGTAGTATAAGTAGCAGGTATTTAATAGAGTGTGTAGGATAATATTATTATACTGTTTCTTTTGTTACTGACTGTACTGCGTTGACTATTTGTGGTAGTCTTCTTCTTTTTCTTCCCATATTACATAATTACCTGTTATTTTATGATCTGATGATGCATGCCTATGCCTTTTTCGTACATAATTAAATTTTTATTAGGGGTGCAATCAATCCCTTGTCATTTTTACTAATTTGACACAAAAATCCGTCATTTTCATACGCAAAGAGACAAAAAGGTGAGGTTTTATGAGAATATTATAATTCCTGCCTTGGCATTTCTGTCTGGAGACAGTCTGGGATCGCAAATTGATCTTTTTATGAGGCACTTTCCAAGGCATATTCCGAAATTAACATTTCTGTAGCTTTTGTAATAATTTTTTCTGATATAACTTTGTTACCCATTAGCGATTTTAATTAGCTACAGTATTTGACCAGTATTACACTAGAACAGATCAAGCTGTTGTAAAGGAAATTTATTAGGTCATCAATGCATTCTAATTTTAGCTTGAAATATTTTTACAGCTTTTTCATTATGAATGAGTCCACGAGTTTAACTGCGCCATTATTTTGGGTTGGAAGGAGTTTCCCCATTTAATTGCATTTTAATTTATGGCAGCAGCAAAATTAGTTTATGCCTGTATATGGATTTTTTACTGTCGCAATATCTTACGTAAGTTTACAAATGTACTTTGAACCTAAATCTATATTACGCCTGTGTACGTTTTACCAGAAGGGAGATCCCGTATTAACGTTTTGACATACGATAAAATAATGCTCTGTAATGCTGTAGTATAATAATTCAGCGAATAAAATCAGAGATTAAAAACAAATCAAATCTGCAATGACAATTTTTTACAAAGGATTTACTTATCATACTTATCAAACTGTTTGCTCTGGACTACTCGACTCCATAATTTTTCATTCATTCATGTTATGCAAATGTTTTTACTAGGTTGAGGCTTTTCCCCCGACTACTACAATATAGCTTAACATTCATTCGACCAAAAGTGTTTGTTGACATTTCCAACTTTTATCGAGACATTATTATTGTTGCAAATGATAATACAGAAGTTTTATCCTTTTAGGTGAATCTGAAGTGTGCATTACGTCCATTGCCACAATTTCTATGTTCATATACGTGCAAAGCTTCAAAACACATTGTATGTATCTGTATAGGAGGAGGTAACACTAAAATGTTTATAATACACTAAAACCACATGCAATTAAAATAATCATTGCATTTACACGTCATTTTATTCAATCGTGATTTGCTGCTTTTCTGCTGATTACATAATGAAAAACAGTAAAGCTTTGTTACTGCTATCATTCTATGTGAAATGATAATTGCGTTTAGTTTGTCAATATATGACTTGCCTCATTTGGATTTACATTCACTAAGCTATAGGAATATACGGAGGAAAAGTATATAGAGGCATGACATTATTAAATATTTAACTAACAGTTTCTATTCTTCATAAATATATTTATAGGGATTCGCTGTAATTTTTTATTTGATTTATATAGATATGTCTTTCTGTCTGTGTGTACATAAACGTATTTTTATTTATTATACATACATAGGTAATACCTCGGTATATACCCTATTACTGTACAATGTGTGCTTTAGGATTTAACTGACAGTTTTTCTTTTTTATAATAATTACACACGATTATTACTGTACTGTGTAATAAGTTTCTACTATTTCCCTGTATGTCTGTTGAATCTATTTTTAGACATTTGCTAATGACGAATCGTATATTAGAAACTTGTGTGTAGTATAACTTATATTATAGGTAATAGTAATAACCTTTACTGTAAAACTCTGTGTAGGTTCAAATGTTTAATATACAATGTCCTTTGTACAGATATTGCAACCTTATCGCTGTATCACAAAACTGATATTGTATAGGTGTGCAATTTTTACACGCTATGATGTTTTATTGATATGCATGCAGTGCAAAACATATAAATCATGAATTGGCAGAGTGGGGTCACCAAATCAATATAGGAGGAGGATTAATATAATGTTGTTAATACAATAATGATGCTTTAAAATTAACTGTTTTCTAAATTAACAAGTACCTCAAGAAAACTACTACCTATTTATTTTTATTTTAATGATGATTTAGGTCTTTAAGGCTTAAAGAGCTTTAAGACATATGATTTTCCCATTTCATACATATGGGAGCTACAATAGGAAAAAATCATCTACCTAAATTTTCTAATAATAATTTCACCGGAGGAGATTAATTCTCTTGTAAACGTTGTAGCTAAATTTTTAGTATTTAAATTTTTAGTACAATTACCTTGTAAGGACACCATTAGAGCTGCTCATAATACGTTTCCGTGAAGAAAATAAATGAAATCATGTGACGAATTGCACGCACTCGTTAAATCGTTACACAGTCTCTTGCATAATATTCTGAGCTGTTAGATCATCACTCTCTTTACATGTGTCCATTTAATTCGCTTGTTTTTGTACAAGCAGAAGTAATAAGTCTTCAACAGTTTATAACACTAAACAATAATGTTACTCATTTAAGAGGACACGACAAACACCACTAATGATTATAACAACGTCTCTGCATGTAAAACCAGAGGGCTAACTGGAAAAACGTAATTCCTGGTCCATTTGTGCATTTAAAGTTCCATGTAAAGACAGCTTTACAAAATCATGTTGTAGACTGCAAACCTGCAAAAACAAACAAAATGAACCATTTTACTGCTAATACAGAGGTTGCAGGACAAAGGCAATAAAATTTATCATTTTCTTACAACTCACATGATGATTTTAAACATTTTAATATTAGGGTGCATTTTCTAACAATTTTGCACCCATCTATAGAATTTTCTGTCAGTGTTTTTATGATTCCAACCTGGGAAGTTAGTTACAGATTATATAAATGTCGGGCAAGCAAGCGCTGTGTTAAATTATTGATAGATGAGCTATTTTTAGCCTGGCCCTACAAATTATTCATGATGGTATGATATCACATAATTTATTAAAAAAGACAAATATGGAAAACTGCATAAATTGTGTGAAAGATGATTTTTGTCATCAAACAGGGCAATAAGAGTAATCAAATCTTCATATGTAGTAATCTTACTTTTATTATTACAGTCAGATCTATAAAGAAAACAAATCACGCGTAAAAATTGTACAGCTCTCGCTCAAGCTGCGTTTTCTGGAAATATTTTCTAAATGTTATTACAACTGCTCGTTAACCCTTATGTAAAACATTTTTTGAATCATTAAGATTTTTCTTTTTAGGTAATTCCTTGTGTTATGTCTTGTAAATTGCTTGTTAGCGTTTGTTGCTATCTTCGAAGAATGTATATTTGCCTGCTGTGCTGTAACTCATCATTTCATTATTAAATAAGGAACCTGCAAGCATTTGCCTATTTTATGCATGGGGTTATATAGCTGAGGCAGTATTAAAACTTGGAAAGATAAATAAAAGAATAAAATATCTTTATTATTTATTATCACAGCGAAAAGCAGTGACTATATGAACACAAGAACCGCATCAGTGAGTTACCTCTTGACAAAACCAGTACGTCTGTACACAAAAGTACATGTACACGTTACATGGCATACATATAACTACTAATAAAAGTTTTTGATTCCATGGGTCGCCCACACTTTCCCCATTGTAATCAAAGATCAGTTGTTGTGTATGTTAAGTACACATTCGTCTTGCACTTGAAAAAAGGCAAAGAGCGACAGAAACAACGGGCACATCATTACTTATCGTAATCATCTAAGTCCAATTTCTCAGATCATTTTTCAATTCGACTTTTAAGCACATAGCACACCACACATTTACATAATCAGTTTACACATAGGTGTATAGATTGAATTTATAAACTATTTAGATCGCTCTACCAAGTGTATTCATCTATATACTACTTGTAATTCTACATACAAGAAGGAGATGGTCAGAGATGATAAGTAATATTATGATACAATAATATCCTCTGTGGTTTTTATACATGGACTGATATTTCTACTACCACTACTACTACTATTATTATTATCTATTAAAGCTATTATAACTGTCTGTGTTGTATAATTCATATGAAGAGAGACACGCAGAGGTGTGCTCACCTCAATATGGACACGAACAAACGAAAGAACCTTTTCACTCTGTCAGAGATGAGTCTCACAGTCTGTGTAGGTGTGCTGTTCTTTGATCTGTCTTGTTTTCGTCCTTTCTTAACAGAGAGAGATAAAAAATAAGTAAATACTTCTATATAGGTATATAAGATATATATATATATATAAATTTCTATTGCATTAGTTTATATAGAAATGTAGATATGTTATGTATTAGCAGTATAGGAATATTTTATTTAATGTAGATGCAAAAGATGAGCACCTTTTCTGCGTCTTCTTCAGTACCTGGCGTGGTTTGCTTAAATTTAAAATGCATATGGATTATTAATATTAGTTCTGCTCGAACTACTCCTGCTGCCAGGAGTGTATTGTTTAAGGTTATCAGATAAACAAAAGAACACGTCTGTCTGTGTGAGATAGCACAACTTATGAATTATGGATTATATTTATTGTAGTCAATTTCAATTACGATTATTTTTATTGACTCTTCTCTTTTGGAGTTGTGCAAACAAGGCTCTATACACACGTATATTATCTACTAGCCACAATATTGCGTCTTTGAATATATTTAGTTTATAATCATTCTTCTATAGAAATATGTACCTATTAACATTGAGCTTTAAACATTTCCATAATTGACATAGCTTTGTTTTCTATTTATGGAATTATACGATCGATTGAAATGAAATAGCAAAATTATTGCTAGTTAATTAACTTTATGAGTTCCATAATAATTATACTGGAATAACATGTAGATGGTTTCTCAAACATATCATTCTTCATTTAACTATAGTGTGTATTGTGTATGTATATTGAAGATTTAAAATGTATGTATGTATAAGTTTGTATATCTATATTTGTTTCTTTACAAAAATTCTCGTCATTTACCAATTATATTATGACTCCTATATAAGGAAGCAGGAAATGACAATGCGATTTTTAGTATTGTGTGCTGTGCTTGCCAAAATGATCCTGAAAGACTATTAGGAATAAAACGGGGAAGTTAAACACAACTATGTAATCAGATATTTCAAATAGGTGTTCCAATGTTTTTGTGTGCCTACCGTTATTGCGTTATTAGTTATTATTCGTTGTCACAATTTAAGTTGGAGATCATTACTAAGCTATTTGCATATTAGAATAATATTGTTTTAAGCATAAGTTTTTTAACGTAGTAGTTTTAACGTGATTTTGTACGTGGAAGATAAAAATATAAATGCTACCTTTTTGTAACTCCATTTTATTTACTAATCTTGACGAGATTTAACCTATATACTAAATTATCATAAAATAATTTATTAATTTATCGAAATATTTTATTATTCGTCAAAGAATTGAATTAAAATCCAGTCAAGCTAAAAGAAACTTTAGAAACTACAAATCCAATAAACAAGAAGGTTAAATTGCGGCCTGCAAGGACGTATCTTGCAAGGTGCCCGTGGACCCCTCCCCCACTAATCTCAAACTTACACGAGATATTTTTGAATAAAAAAACAACGTATACAAAATTTGCCTCAAAAATAAATACTTGTCAAAGTTTTCCCTCTGCACGAGACTTTAACGTATTTTGTGTTCATATTGGCCCTTTTTGCTTACATGTTTTGCCCTACGCGTGTATATTATGAGTGTTTCTTATCTGAAAATTAGCTCCCTAATTGAAATCCTAGTTACTCACCTGGCACAATAAAATTAGAAGCATAAAAACATTGCCTTTCATTTAAACAACAAATTTTAAAATGTAAATCCAAAATATATATCAATTCATAGTTGCACACACGGTAGGAGAGACACGAATAATTATAAATGTGCACTACAACAATTATAATTAAACCTTAAGATTTGCAAAAGATGTGCAAGAGATTATTTTTATATAAATATGCTAATATTATGCGTTACTGTATTCGGAAGCATGAAATTGCTGAACTTATAGAAAAAGAAAGCAAGCAATAGCATGGTACTTTATTCTTTGTACACCTGTTGCTGTTCCTGCCTTGTCTCATTGTCTCATCTGCCACTGCAGTGAAAAGACACACGGAAATCATACTGATGCTATTACCTTTAGCTGTATGTTGCAAATAATGTAGAAGTGAATGCATAAACATTTCTATCACCTTGGCCATTGAAAAGAGGAGGAATTCTTTTGTATGTGTTACATACAAATAGTATATGGAGATGTTTATCGGAAGGAAACCTGTGTTTATGTTTTCTTTGCTGGACAAGAATGGTGAGTTGTGTGTCTGGTGTGTAGCACAAAATATAAAGATAGTGGTTTAATTTAACCAACAGACAGTAACAGTAGTGTGGAAAAACTTGTTTGGCTATGAATGGTTTGTGTGTACAATAATAGCAGTTGTACTTTAATCCTGAGACTAATAATATGGACTGGACCTTTCAAAAACACTAAAAACGGTTCGATGATGATAATTGTCATGCTAAAAAATAAGGAAATGCAGTTTTGTGCAGCTATTAATAAAGTTTGGTGTTTATGCAAGTCTTTATGTTCCAACACTATACGATGTATGAAGATATGTCCAATTCAAATGTCATAAATTCAGTTAAATGAATAATGATTTCTATAGATGTGTTTACACTCATGAAATGTCACCGCGAGTGTATATAATTGTATTACTTACAACTTATTGCTAGGTATATTTACTAACAAATATTCTAAATAATATTGCGGTTTAAAAAAATATGAATGCAATCATTATAATTCATAAGGGATAATTGAAAATTTTGGGACTTGGGCCACTGCTTGCACTCATTAATTGAATTTACATAGAGCGAGTTGAATTTACAAGAGAATTTGTAAAAGAATTAAAACCTTTTATATAAAAAGCAGCTTGTTAGCAATTTGATTTAATTTTCTGCTTTTTCAAACGCCAAAACGACAGTTTATAAAAGATTTGCAAAACAAAAATATTAATATTCACTTAATTAAGAGATTGCTCATGATTATGCAAGTGCGTTTGGTTAAACATAATACACAAGCTGATAAGTAATGAACATTATTATTAAACTAAAACAGTAATAATTTTCAGACGAGAAAGAGTTGATTGGTGAATATGTAGTTTGAAGCGATACACGCAAATGAGATTCTTGCACACACGAAACGCACACAAAGAGACAAGCGCGTCTAATAAATTGACTCATAATTCGATTTTGATATAGAACATACCGTAAAACATAATGATACGGTCCGTATCTCATTGTCGCCACTATTTGACACACAAGGTGCCATAATTCATCGTCATCCCACCACAAAACAGCAGAATAATTTCATAAAAATTGTACACACACAATAAACTGCAGGAGGACGACCTCACATAGTTCTACCGACACCACACGTACCACACACTCACACACACACAAAACAGTTCGTAAGAACCATAGTAGGCATTTCCCATGAATGACCATATATTATTTTGTCATGTCTTTTTAAAAGTGATCAAGCAAATGTGTCCGTGCGAGATCTGAGATCACCACACCATGCCCCACCATAGCCACCACCACACAAAAACGTCCACGCACAAATTGAAATACTTTTTTACATACGACTCTTATCACTTAATCATTTCTGACTATAATCATAACGTAAAAATGTTCTTAAGGGTTTTGTACAAACATAACAACCTGGTATCTCTGCACTGTTTTCTATCTCTCACAGTAATAAATGCAAAAAACACACTATAAAACATCCCCAGACGATTCTTGTAAAAGAATATGGTTGTACGAAAGTGTTATATACACAGAATAATGTATTTACTTGTTTTTGAATGGGAACTGGGGAAGTCTTAAAAGTTCAAGTCATTCCGATTATGGAAAAGTGATGTGACACGACATGACAGCAGCAGCCACTATTAAATGCTAACCAGTATCGCCTAGGTTGGTGGTATTGTGTGACGACGAGACTTGGCCAGCGACATGTCAAGAAATCATGTAGCAGTAGTAGTGCAAGACAACAAAAAAAGAACTTTTACTTAAGGAAATCTATAGCAAATCAAGTGGAAACAGTACACAAAGTGTTTTTACAACAGTTTGGTTATATAGACACGTCTGCTGAGTGGAGAATGTAAATCTTGATGAGATTCATCTCATAAAATTCACTTTTTAAGTGTCAGAGTAGAGAATGCGAGAATATTAACATGATGTCATACAGCATTCTTATATAGGGATAGTGTCAGCTTGACAAACTTTACTAAATCACTTTTTGTCAATTCCCATCACATAAAAATGACAAACAGTCAAAATTAACCACGCAGGTCACCATCAAATCCATATTATAATTCATTTTCCACCCTGGCCACTCACATTATTATCACATTGCATCATCCCTCTTGTATAAGTGTGTTTTACAACAATCTTATATAAAGAGTACAACACTATAAATCCAAATTGTATCACAAGACTCAAACAACACAACTACAAATCATTTTTCTCCATTTATCTCACTTTCATATATAACTTGCATATACTCTATATATTATATAGATATCACTTTGGTGTGATAGTGATTTAAAGTATCTGAATCAGAAATTAGATTTGGGACGAGTCATTATATTATATATAACCATATAGATGTTTCTTTTTGTTAAGTATATAATAAGAAGAAAATCCTTAAGAAATCACAATCACATCCCTAATAAAGTCTTTAGCACTCCAAACTTACTTTTCGTGGATGGAGGCATTCATTTGTGCAAATGAACACAATATGATACTTCAAGTTTGCGTATTTGAACTACAAAAGACCTATATGGATACGTATTCAACCTAAAAATATAATGCTAAGGATATTTAAAAAATTCTGATTTAAGAATGACAGGTGTGTCCGGTTAACGTTTCCGAGTACAAAAAACCTATGCAGATCAATTTTGTTACGCAGTTACACTTAGCAATCTCAAGAATCCTTTTTATAACACGTAGAATAAAATTATCGCACAAAAGGTAAATGGACAAGTAAACTTTTGCAGTGGAACTATTCTACTTTATCACCAACTATAACACAGTTTTATCCAGACGAAGAAATTGGCAATAAATCGTGGGGAAAAATGGAGACTGAAATTGGTAGAGTACCTACTGCAGAAAGTTGTCTGCGTACTAACCGGATAAAATATTTGTTTGCGGCTGATGAAGAAGCGCCCTCGCCTCAAAATACACAGGAGGGCTGTTGGATCGTATCGTATGTTAACTAATGTAATGGAAATTATAAATGGTAGCTAAAGTATTTAGCAGTGGAACTACATAAGCTAAAAAGATTTTATATATTATGCTCCCATAGTAGTCTTCGTACAAAATATGCTCGTATGGCAATTGCAAATCAACTAATTGTAAGTCAGGCCAGACATACAGAACTTAATAACACATATATAGAGACATTGAAGTAGTAAGTAGATATACGTCGCTATGCGAAAGATTCATGTTTTTCTATTCAATGTGCAAACTGGATGTTGAAGGAGTCGGTCCAGTCAGCACATATAGCAGATGAGGTTTTTGATAATCAGACAGAGAGAGAGAGAGATGCAATGTGATGTAAAGGCCAATATTTATTATTCCTCAGTACATTCTACATTCCTTACATGCATCACATTATTTTCCTTATGGTAAATAAACAGCGCAATAAAATTTTACATCACACAGCAATCTCACATACTTCCAGTAAGTGCTTCGTGTGAGTAAATTTTTCAATCTCTATACTCTATACTCAAAAAATTGTCATTTTTATTACTTTCCTCTGTTTCACCGGCTCATACTGGCTAAACCAACTTCATCTTTCAAAAAAACACAATAAATAGCCTTAGTTATACAGTAGAAGCAAATTTATATCAAATCAACATTGACATCACGCTTATAGTAAACCATTATAAAAACCATTTTGCAATTTAGCCTACGTGGAACACTATGATACAATTAATACACACAGTATAGAATAAACCGTCTATATACCACAGCTATCGTAAATTACATGTATATTCTCTTATACATTTACATATATGTGTTAACTACACTGTTCAAGTTTAATAATAAATTACTTTGTTGATCTGTTGTCTGTCTGGATACAAATACAACCTCATTAAATTTAAATAGTCGTTTGACGAACAAGAATCTATATACCTATACAACGTAAAAAATCCATGCATATTTTATATAGTACATCCATACAAATCCATATAAACAATATATGCCACTCTTTTATAATACACAATGGGCAATACGGCAGCTGTCTTAAACCATCATAATTATATCTGTACAAGCATAAAAGTAAAGCACACATTAATACTAAAAAACAAATAACTTCTCATACATATATAATACGTCTCTGTGTGTAATATCCAAATAAAAACGTATACGCGAGTCCAAAGTGAAGAGAAATAATAAATAAAACGCTTGCCTTGAGACTTGCTGATAGAGTCTTGAGTTAAGATAAGTAAAATAATGGTAATAATGAAGCATTTGGAATATAGGAGAGAGTGTGGTCAAGAAAAGACATGCATTACCAAAGGGCAAGACACGACAGAAGTTTTATATTAGTAAAAAGAGAATTTATATTGATAGAGAGAGAAAGAGTGTGCTCACTTGTAGTTTATGTAGTGGTGGTAGTTGTTTTGGCTACGTATAAAGTTGAATTGAAGACAGAAGAAGGAGATGATGGTGATGTCTGATGATGATGATGCGATTATGAGATGAGAAGGACGTTCGAGGTTAGTTAGTTGTTGTAGTTGTGGTATTTACAGCACATGGTAAGTGTATTGTGTGTACTGTGCTACATATTGTTTTCCTAAATTGATTCTCCAGTAGTAAAGGTTACCAATTTGTATTACTCTTATACTACTATGTAGGTAAATAGTACACAGGTAATATTTACAATGTTCAATATATGTAAACGAGTCCTAAACCTACTACGTGTGTATTTGTGTGCGTATAATATCTCTGTGTGTTGTGTACACGCACATAGTCAATGTCAGGTACTTTTAAGTGTAAGTATGTAAAGTGTTATACCTGTTCCTGTATTATTTAACGCACATCATTTACAAGACATTGCTTCTTTCCTTCGTGCAAAATTATGTCTAGTTACAGTCTTAAAACACATGATTGTAAATTATAAAACCCTCCATTCAGTCAGAGAGAAGGACAAGAGTGTAAAACGATTTTATATGTATTTAAGTGGATTATATACTTGGTTTTGTTCTGTTTAATTTATATTAGGTTGTTTTTGTAAATAATATGTTACGGATACACTAGAATTTTTATAGTGCAAATATTTAGAGAGACAGAGGGATTTGGAAAATGTTTTTGAATATTGTTAAGTCGAGAATTGACATCGGGAGAATCCATAGGGTAATGGCACAGTTTGTAGTAGTATTTGTATTTGTGCTTAGGTATGGTATGTGTGTGCGTAGTTGTGAAAGAAGATCCACTTAATACATTTTTACGTAGTTGTGTAATAATTGACATACGTACGTACAAGTACAATGCACAATAATGTAGCTATCTTGTCCTCGAGAGAGTATGGTTCTTTAGCTTTTATTTAGTAGCTCCTTAAAAAAGTGAATATTCGTAGTAGGACTTTATAATGTGAATTGATTTTGTGTATGTTGTTACTTATGCTAGTGTAATTTAATGTAGCGTGATGTAAATGTAAACTAGTATTGTGAATGAGCTTAAAATGAGCTTAAAGTCAGAGAGAGAGAGAGCAGGAGCACTGCAAACTATGGAAGCACAGGCACAGCACAGTACTACTATTATTATTATTATGCCGTGTGTAAAAGGAAGGATGGATGTGGATGCAAACGTGTTTTCCGTATTCTCTCTCCTTCTTCCTATATTGTGTATTATTATTTTCCAGCCAGATGAGTATAGAAGCAGAAATGTGCTAGAGATGATTTACCTATGTGAATTGTATATCTACACGTAACACACACACAACAGATGATTTTTCTAATCCCATAATAGTAGTAGTAGGTATATTCAATTCAATCCTAATACTTCCTACGAATAACATCCAACAGTTTAAGTTTAAAGCAGTAGTGTGTATGTGTTATACCAGTACATGCATATATACATCTCTATCTCTCTTTCTTTCTTCACTATCAGTTTTATTCGTGAAATAGCTGGTATGTGTGCACAGCACACTCTCTGTACAGTGATAATTTCATGAGTTGGTTTTAGTTTAGTCTCAGTATCAGCAGAAGTTCTAATATACATGCGGAGAATACCTACCACCATGTTAATACAGGCATGTATGTTTTTCTCTATGTAAAATATCATGTATGTGTAAGTATGAGGCTTTTGCCTGTAGAGTGTGTGTAGTAGGAAAAAGAATGTAGTGGTGATGTTGGAGTGTACACATACATTACTACGTGTCTGTTCTGTTTAGTTCCTAGGCTCTGATGTCATCGACCAACTTAGAACAGAACTCTCTGACTGCTGACTGACTGACTGAATTAAACTGAAAATGCAACACCACACATTTTTACACAACGTACATTCACATTCACAACTAAACAACCCACCACCACAGGAGTAGTAGTGAATTGTAGTACGGTAGTGGCAGACTCACTTGTACTTGTTGTAGTAAACTTATAACTTAAGTCAAGTAATAACAGGAGCAGAGCATTGCTACTACTTGCTAATACTCCACCAGTAGTAGTAGTAGTAGTAGTAGTAGTAGTAAAATCTAAACCTAAAGCTCGCTTTTCCTTTACATTCATGTCACATGCATTGCAATATACCAGTTTATACATCAATCTGCTTCCCTTATTCTTCTGTGTCCTTTTTTCACTAATACATATTATTCTCCCTGCTAATCTCACTAAATATGCGATAACTTCTATTCTAACACTACTCCTTTCAACTAAAGAGACAAATTTTTTGGTAGCATAATAGTAATTACTAAGTAAGTAGTAATTATATAGGTATACTTAATAAAATAATACATGTTTATGTATATGTAAACAATAATTTTATGTGTATGAAATTATTTTATTAAGTTTATGGAAGTAGGCGGAGAAAGATTTAATAGAAATATTTTAGTTTATTTATGTGTGTGATGGATTAAGATACATCGATCTGCTTCTGATAATAATTTATGAATAATTTGACAAATGCTAGAAGCGTAGCACACCAAGTTACCTACTTTTTCTTAGTTAAAAATTAAATTGGTTATAGCTGTGTAATATTGTTTGGTGTTCTAACTATTGATTTGTTGTAGAAATTCAATATTCATTATTATTATAGATTATGATCCTTCTAGTAGCTCAAATTGCAATTACTTTTTCAGGAAGTTGTAACAAAGTAGGTATTGGTACTACAAGCAAAAGTTAAAATACTTGAAAATTGTCAGAAAAATACTGTGGTATGTTATAGCGTTATAGTTATAGTAATAAAGTAGTTTCCACTACTATTTACAGCAATGATGTAGCCATAAGTGATTAGCATTTACGCTATTACTCGATTACATTGTTTCTTGGCCCAGTCATTAAGTAAATCATCTTCTTTTAAATTCATTTTAGCAATTTATCAATATTATATATTGCAAATCGCTATATATAAGTTTATCCTTATAGATAGAATTAGTATGCGATTAGTGTTGCAGTACATACACTTGTCATACCCTTGCCCTTAGGAAGCATTCTTGTATCATAATGAGATTAATGACGCGTCAGAAAAAATGAATCCTAGTATTGCAAGACTTAACATGAGTATAAAAGTACAATGTATAGTAAATCTTGTTTTACAATGGTGTAGGATTTTTGCAATGTCAATTTTTGCAAAGGACATGCAATCATCTCATTTCTTTTGCATTGTACTTCTGTGTTCTGTGAAAACATATTTATATGTAATACAGACGTATAGCTAATAACAAGTTGAAATATGTAGTAGTATTTCAAGCAGTGAATTTATTAAGCTAATTAATTTCTTGTGTCTATGTCTCGCCCCTGTTAAACTCAGAAAGCATTGACACGATCGCTAATATAAACTGGTGTAATGAGTATTGACAAGGGAGCATAAAGTGTAAAGATAATTGGAAACAGATCAAGGTTCTCATTTACTCTACACACTACCACTATACTGCTCTGTCTACTACTGCAGTCATCCTTCGCAGTCTTACAACACACACACACACACAAACAAAAAATATCTCTTTACTATACAAAATACAACACAACCAACTCTCCCGCACACAAATGCACACATAAACACACACACACAAACAAAAAATATCTCTTTACTATACAAAATACAACACAACCAACTCTCCCGCACACAAATGCACACATAACTTTCAATCTTATGATAATAACAAGACGAGCGTAGTATAAAAGTACAAGTACACTAAAACTAAATTCTCCGATGAGCTCACCTTTAGTAATTTATGCTTTCTTCAACCTATCTGCGACTTCTGAGTATAAATATCACCACTGAGCTGAGAACTGTATCATTGTATGTTTTTTAAAACATCCATGTACATTATACAAATAACAATGCATTGATTTTACTCATATGTCATGTCATTCTATGTCTGTTTGCTTAATTTGTATAATGCTAAATATGCTTGTACTCAAAAATGCGTGATCGTGTCTGTGTTATTAAGTAACAAAGTTATTTTATGCAAAGACTATGTCTGTCCGTCCTTCTCCATGATAACTTGAGAACGGGTTGAGAAATTTTGACCAAATTTAGTCCGCATACAGTACTACTGGTCAACCAAAATCATTCGGCCCTTGTTGATTCTGAGAGGTTACATGGCTGAAAGATCTTTCTCTCTTAAATCAATCGATTAAAATTATTCGGAAGGGAAGGGTTAATTTCGAACTTTTTTTTAGTTAGTAGTAGTGAGGACTTATTTAAGACCAAATTCGAAGATGGGGTCAAATTGGTCAACTCCTTCATGACCTTTTAGTGTAACTACTATATAAATGCATGCTCAGATATTCAATACATTCT
>JABASD010003389.1:0-20393 GCA_019776165.1 Pogonognathellus flavescens
CGTAGCCAGGATTGAAAATTGGGGGGTGCTAAGCGGATTGCACGGCCATTTTGCGGTTATAAAGCGAAAAGTTGGTGCAAAATTTGGTTGAAATGAACCAGAAACACGAAAAATTTGACTATTTTTCGTTATTTTTGAGCCAAATTGCATAATTTTGGCCTGTTTTTTTAAAAATTCCAATAATATCTAGTGTAAGTTCACATAATCTGGGGGGTGCTTAAGCACCCATAGCACCCCCCCTGGCTACGGGCCTGAGTATAGGTCAGGTACTTATGCATATGAGTATTTCTTTTGCTGGATGTTTCTTTCGATGAATATTTAATAGCACAGTTATAATTTTTGTAAGTCTTTGTGAATTGAACAAATGATAGCAATACAATTTCATTCCACAAATAATTTAAGTTGTTGTGTTTCGTGATTTTGCTAAACATATTATTGTATTGTATAATTTTTAATGCATGGAAAAAATTAAAATTAAGAATTCGGTATATCAGTAATGTTATTGTTTAGAAAAATTTTCTGTTTTAATGCAAACATTGGTTGGTCGATTTCCGAACAACCGAATACGAATTTGGTTTAACTGTTTCAATTTCAAATCAGTCTTTGAAAAAAGTTTGTAGAATTTTATAATCAAATGAAATTAATAGAAAAAAGAACACAACTTTCACATTGTAATATTATTTATGCATAGTAAGTATTATTGAACACAAAATAAAATATTTAAACCTTTTACACACTAACTTTAAATTTTTTCCTCTAGCCAAAATTAAGCTGTTACGAAATTGGATGCAAAATTTGGTATATATACAGTACTCGTACTGTAATACTGAAAAACAGCTAAATTTTATTGGAGCAAATATATTATTTATCACAAAAATGTAGCCTGGTATCAATGCAATTGGTAATAGAATGTTTGTAAAAAATGTTTATATGACTCAAGACATATTGTTAAATACGGATTTCGTCACTTAAGTCTGCAAATAATAAGCCACCGAATTAAAAAAGGTAATAACAATAACAGGAGAACAAAGATCAAGAGGGAACAACTAAAATACACATGGTGTATACATCTATGGCCCTTTAATGGAAATTAACAGCTTTAAAATCTTAACACTAAAAACACTCATCGTTTCATTACTTTCGAAACCTTGGAACGCTCTGATTTTACAAATTTGACTGCAGTTTTATCCCACGGTCGATCAGCCAAAGCTTGCAGCGAATCCAAATTCCCATTATTTGGCATTGTGAGAGGAAGAAAACTTATTTTCTGTTCATTCTTGGATTCCGAGGCGGGTGTTGTGACGGGTATGTCATTCAGTGACATAAAACATTCTCCCATGAAGTAATTACTTTTGATAATTGAAGTATTATGGTCTTTAACAGAAAATACGATTACCCCATCCTTCTTCATTTCATTAGGCGTTAATTTTCTGGAGAGCAAACATTTAAATAAAACAAATAAATAAATGATACTGCTTTTTATAAAATTTTAATTCGGAAAACATTAAGCAAGTGTTTTACTTACATGGAGAAAGTTTCATCAAAAATTGTCGTTATTCCTTTTTGAGGTTTGGTTTTATATCTTGGTAGTGTGTCGGATAACATGCCCTTTACTACAGCTTGTGCGGCCACGTAAGGTTTGCATTCAGCTGTGAAAAAACAATTATTAAATTATTTTAATCATGCAAAATTTTATAATATTAGGTGTAAAAGAGAAAGATTAACCATCTTTACAGAAAATTTGAAAGAAATAATCATGTCACAATATTTATATTTTCCATACTATGTTTATCTCTGGGGTTTAAATTTTGAACGCTGAGTATTTCAATGAACAACTTCGCGTCATCTTTGGAGTAGGAAGTTGTTATTTTTAAAAAGGGGTCATTTTTTGTAGACAACGTAATTTCCGATTGCCGCTTAAGTCTTTCTAGATAATACTTGACAATCCAGTCCGTGGTATAACACACTCCAGTGTTCATTTTGATCAGATCTTCAATTTCAGAAATGTTTGAATTGTTCAAAACTTCCTCGTCAGCAGCCCACCCAGTGCAAAACAATCTCATCAACGATTGCAATAAATCAGGAATTTGTTTCTGAATATTGCTCGACTTTTGTTTCTATCAAAATAAATTGACAGTTGTAAACGTTGAGCACCATTTGTAAATATTTATATTATTTTTGAAATTTTAGTAAAGTAGAATATATTAATTGACAATAATATGTTTTATGTATTTTTGCGAATAAAATATCTTGAGATATTGAATGTCATAAAAATGTGAAAAAATGTTAACCTTTGTTTCTGTGAGTAAAACAACAGATATATTTTTCCACAAAATATATAAAAACTTTTCAAAAAGAACGTCGGAAGTTAGATTGTCTTTCAGTGTGCTTAGGTTTCTATCGAAATAAGCATGGAGTTTGGAGAATCCATCTTTAGTATCATGTTTCAATCCTTTAAGGAATAGCCGAGTAATCACAGGTCGCATCTGAAAATTAACAATATTTAATTTATAACTTCTATATTAAAATTGACGAGCTGTTAAATAGTAAAATTTTAATTCAATCCGACATGCACAGTTAACGTCCAGTATATTTATTTAAAAGTGATTTAAGTAAATAACCTTATTTCCAATTTTCTGCAAAGTCTCCATGATTTTACCGTTTACATTATTGCTCATAGTCTCAATTGTTGTCAAAAGCGTTTTTTCTCTTTCTGCCGTGTCGT
The DNA here is from genome assembly GCA_019776165.1 of Pogonognathellus flavescens. NCBI lineage: Eukaryota > Metazoa > Arthropoda > Collembola > Entomobryomorpha > Tomoceridae > Pogonognathellus > Pogonognathellus flavescens. Next base: position 2,726 of record JABASD010003389.1, read on the forward strand.
CTTTTCCGTTCTTGTCGGTCAATTTATTCCAAATGCAAGAAGTTCCAAGTTTTCCAGTAATTTGCTCCAGCTCTTTGCCAATCCAGTCAATATCATTTATCGCAACACACAGCTAAATAAAAAATCGGCAACAAAAGTGTTGTGAGCCATTTGTTCAAACAATAATGATTCTGAAATGAAACACTGAAACAATAATTTTCTTGGGATTGAAATAAACAAATAATTCCAACCTTGACAGAAATCTCATATTTCTCGTCATTTTCCACGCTAAATCTTTCCAAGACGCAAACTTTGTAGCTCACGCAATCTACGTAAACTTGGACATATCGGCAAAGATTCTAAAAAAAACGAAGGTAATATTACATCATTATTTATTATATTTTCATGGACATTTTTAAATCAAAAATCATGAAATCTATTCGCCACGATAATACATGCAAAACTTACTTCAATAATTTTTACGTGAAATTGATAAGCTCCTTCAATGTCAGGCCAACATAATCGATTCCAAAATAATTCCATCTGACAATCAACAACATTTCATCGTTCAATTTCCCAATTACTAGGTATATTAGGATAAAACTGTGAAACTTTGGAAATTTGAGAAAGGAGGCACCAAGGCAATAAAAAACAAACTAATTAAAATTTGATTTTAAACACGAAAAATAAAACTTACATCTTTGAACACGGCTGCCAGGCGAATGGTGGAGTCGCTGAAGTGTACAATATGGTCTATCGACTCCAGCGTATCTAAATGAACAACTCTTTTTATTTCCTCCACTGCATTGTTGCATTTCACATCCAGACATTCCGTCACACAAAAATGAAACCAATTATGGAAGTCTCCTTTCACAAATAAATTTTCCGTACTACCCAAGTTCAAAGAAAGTCTGCAAAATAATTAATGAATAATATTTATTCTGTCTTAAATTCATTAATAACATTTTAGCACTATCAACAATATTTTCTATATAAATCGCAACTAGTCGTCAAAAAATCTTTGGGGACAAGCAGACTTACATATATGTCTACGTTGCCATGCATAGCACAAATATAAAAATGAAAGGAAAATATTTTGAAACTTACTTGGAAAATTCCTTGAGGGTCATATACAATTTGAGTGTTATATTCAACAAATCAGTGTAAGAATTGTTGATATCTCTATCTCTTCTCAGTTTGAGGTAATCGTTCCAGTCTTGTATAATCGGCTTAGCTACTTTGCAGTACTATTTATGAAAAATGAAAATAAATAACATCGAGCTAAAATCAGTTTAAATGCTGTGTAATTAAATTACTTACGCTTTGGTCATATACACGATACGTTGTGTCGTAATACTTCACGTCTAAAAACCTAAATTGTAATGTCATATTCCAGCATTAGCCAAATCAAGATTTTTTACAATATGAATGAGTTTATAATTACTAAGTCAATATTATCAATTGAAATGTTTCTTTGCGTTACGTGGTAAAAGCTTACTTGGAAAACACATCTTGATATTTTTCACAATTTTCTATTAAATCCGTCATTATCATCTCGCCCACTCGAGTCATATCCTCTACTGTGCTTTCCGTGCTGTTTAAATGCCGTTGTGTTATTTTCTGAAAACTATAAAGTGTGACGTTTTAATTAATTGAATTGATTTATTTTTTAGCTTTCTTGACGAGCCAGTGGCCCATAGAACACTATAATCCTTACAAGTTACAAGCAATATTTTAATGCATGTCTATAATATTTAGCTTAATTCATTAATTAAAATTAGTCTGTTTAGGGCAGTTTGAGAAATGTGACGTCTTAAATATAAGTGCAAAATTTAAAAAAATACATTACAGGACCTACATACACAGGAGAAATAAATATTTTCTTACAATGTGTGTGCTCGGTCTTCAATTGCACTGTGAATGTTCTGAATTATGCATTCAGGTGTAATTTCTGTTTCCAATGTACTGCTTCGTTTCAAGGAAGCTAAATACGACTTCAAAAGAGACACCGTCCTGAATAAAGTAAAAATCAATGCAATAATTATAGAGATGTTTGCCATACTTGCATATTATATGCTATTTTAAGAAGAAGAATGCTTATGGTAGCTTACTGCAGTATGAACTCAATTTGAGCAGTGAAAGATTTATCCATCACGTCTGGAATGTTCTGGATGAAATCAGAAAAACTCTCGATAAATTTTTCTGTTGCGAGCCAAAATCTGCGAATCTAAGATTAACAAAAGAAAAGGTAAAAAAATTATATTCTTTGAATGCAACTCGTTCACAAATCGAAAGAGTCGTACATTTGCACGTGTACATTTGAAAGAGTGTACACGAATTAAAATACTCTGTCGAGAAAATGCGGGTTTGAAATAAAATGAATAATACACATAATATGCATAAACACACTTAAACTGAAAAGAAGATTAAACTTAAGTGGTCGGTAATAATTAATAATACATCAACACTTTTACTTTACGGTATTATGAAATTTTCGAAATGTGTTTTTACCTCGTAATGACTGTTTGAATCCTTTTGGAGGTGTTGAATTAAATTTGTGACTATTGGAATAAATAATTTGGCATTGAGAGGACGGACGCATTGAATTCTTGTGTATACCATCCACTTTGCCAAATCAATGTCCATTTGTGTCAAATCTTCGTTTTTCTGGAACTGAGAAAGTATATACTCAGCATATTTTGCAAATTTTCCTTCCCATTGGTAAGGCTGGATGTTTTCTTCTTCCAACTCGTGGACTAACAATAAATGAAGCAAGTGTCGATATTCTTGAGCCGCGACTTTCTTTTCTTTTTTCGCACACAGACCCATTCGAAGATGAATTTCCCCTTTTCTCTTATCGATATAACCACTTCGGCTTTCCAAAGGATACCACTTGTTCAGCCCTTCGTCCACTGTGATATTCTATAAGTGCAAATGACAAAAATCATTTTTATACTGATTAACTTATAAATTGAGGAAACCTAATTAGTATTAAAATATTTTTAAATTCAAGAAATATATAATTTTGATTTAATGCTTAATTTTTTATAAATGTTCATATGCCTATCTAGGTACGCGTAAAAACTATTTTGACAAATTATCGAAAGTGTTATATAATATTACCTTCAAAGGGATCTTGAGGCAGCCTAGAAATTCATGGGTTTGTTTGTCTGCGAAATCTGCCAAATCGACCCACTCCTTCATCATCGTACATAAAGATCCAGATCTGGCTTTCATTTCATTAAATAGTTCTGTTTTATCCGACAAGGTGTTTTTAGGGTCATAATTCCTGTAATAACAATTCATAAAATTGAGGAACACTAACACTTTTACAAACACTAAATTATTATTATTCAATCATAATCTCTTTTCGAGTGGGCTTGCGATAAAACACGTAATAAATATTTACCAAACTTCCAAGTGGAGAACGTCTTCTTGGCAATTCGTCACAGGACTAAAAATAGATACGAAAATATGTAACCCATGTCAATGTGCACACATTTTGAATTGCCACATTAATTAAAATAATGTTAAATTAACAATAGTAAGCTGGAATTAAAATGCAGCTGAAAACTTACAATGAAAAATATTCTCTCCAAATTGGATTTTGAGTTTCTGATTTCATACAGGTGTTGTGTTTCTGGGCTTCATTGATAAAAGATGTACAAAATGGATTGATACTCTCTAAATTCAAACGAAATAAAGTATTTAACAACACCATATTCAATTGAAATTGAGAAATTGTGGACAAATTCTTACGGCTTTGTTCGGTTTTTGTTATCCCTCTCCCTTCCACGATTTCCAAGTTTAGAACCAGATTTACCACGCGTATATCCAAATCCTTCTAATTTAAACGGACATAATTAAAATTAAAATTGGAAAAATGTTAGAAAATAGAAATTTTAACAACGTAGTACAAATTAGTCACCTGATCGTCACTAATAGTCTGAAGAAGTTTCTGATGTTTCTGTTGGTCGGTGTGAAACACATGTTGCAAATGAATGAAAATTCCCTTAGTGTCCAATTCTGTCGGTTCGTGTTTAATTCCATGGACCACAGACTGAAGTACTTGTGAATACAAATTTTTTACCTGAAATGCAAAACAATCAAAATAATAAACGTTTCTCCATAAATAACTAGCTAAAGGATTGTTTTACTTACAAATTGCAAAAGCTTTGCAATTTTAAGGTTTAATTTCTTTAATGTTTCTAATTGAAATAAAATGTGCATTATGAATACATTAAAGATATTAGTCGGACGATGCTTACATTCCATTCTCCAAGCGTAGGCCACAGCTGATCGGTCAAGAGCCAATCTGTTCCATCTACGGCGTCGGCTTGAAATTCCACAGAATTTTGGTTGCTGCTGAAGGTAGAATAGCGAAACTTTTTTCTTTTCGATGTAAGTCTGTCAAATAAATCTAATAACTCCGTTTTAGCCTCATCCTCGGATTCCAAACTAAATTTGGATTTTAAAAATTAAAATTAACAGAGTAGTTTTAAATTGGCAAATTTCATAACATTTTGTATCGTTTTACTATGCAGTAGGTAAAATGTTCCACAAACCTGACAGTGTGCACAAGCCTATTAAATTTCCTGACGAGCCATTTTGGAAGTAGGGGCACTGTTTTAAAATTGTCAACGTTTAGATCTCCAATGTTTTACTAACATTCATACTTATTCTATCTATTGAATATTCAATATTGTTATAAATTCATGTCCAATCTAGCACCTACATATTTGTATAAAATTACTTACGACAACAGAAAACTGCCGGTGAACGATTTGTCTGCACTTGGGGTGTGGTAGAAGACATTGAAGTGTATCAAGTGTATCACTGTGATTATCGTTCAAGCAAATTTCTTTTCAAAACATTCCACCTTTATGTTGTATGTACCTTGAGGAATGAGTTTTATCTTCTAGCAGTATAGAAATAAAACACTTGCAGTATTTCAGTAAGATGTAATAAACAGATACTTGAATATTGTTGAATATTTATAACTGCAACTGCAACAGGTGCACAACTTTAATTGCAAGTACAATAAGTTTGTTATTCTGATAACGTTGCCAACACGAAGAAAAGAATGAACACCGTTGACGGATTCCTGTGGACTGAGACATTGTTCAGAGGAAATGTTATTCTTATTGTTAAATTACCAAGTAAGTAAGAAGAACAAACTGTGTTCAGACTAAACGATATACTCAACACTTATTGGTGTATTATGCGACATGCAATTTGGTTATGAACAAGGGCGTACCTAGGATTTCTATTTGGAGGGGGTACACAATGAATTTAGTGCAAAACAGCCTCATATTCCGAAAAATTAGAGCAAATTTAGGGTAAAATACCCCAAAAACACACTAAATTCGCCCATATCGTATCACGAAAATTTTGTCGATTTTTTGCTATTTTTTAGACATTTTTTGCATTTGTCCCGGAATTGAGGGGGGCACAGGCCCCCAGTGCCTCCCCTCTCGGCACGTCCTTGGTAATGAATGACTTCAGCAGAATTCATTGCAATTATGGTAATGTAGAAAAGTTATAACATTTTTGCCTTCTCGCAGAGTGATGCTGATGCCATACAAACAAGAAAAGGAAACCAACCTAATACGTCTCGCCGTGCTATTTTTAATAGTCATGTTAATAACGTTGTACGAGGTAGGATATAGCAAAACTATTCTAGGAATCTGCACAACACTTACTCATCACATCTTAACATTGAATGTTTATTCGTATAAATACATTATTTACACCACAACATTCTACGTAACGACTAACTACCTACGAAATAAAGTGTAAAATGTGGTTTTCAACTTAAAGATATCATTCGTCCTGACGGATGTCACGTACCCATCTTTTTTAGGTCTGTTTGTATAAAACTGTAAACAGTACTAAGTAAATGAATGATCGACTCATAAGGAAAACTATAATTTATGCTTAAATAATCGGAAATATTGGGATCCATCAACCCAAGAATATCTCAATTTTAAGCGAAGTAGCTAACCAAAGCAAATCTAAACTGAAATAGTTACCGCAAATACTAGAGCAAAATTAGAGCCTAATGCTCTCATAATATTTACATGTACCTAATTGCATAGTCAAATGTATGAACACGTCCAAAAAATTGTAGTAATTCTTTTAACTACGTATTCACACGAATATTACCACGAACTAACACATATTTTACGTCAATATTGAAATAAACTTATAAGAAAGTATTTGAAAACACAACTTGTAATGTATACAACTTAGGTATATTTACTTAAACGCTCTTCCGTCAATGTGGACTTATAAATTCTCTTATAGTGAAAGATTTATGATTATACTGACTTCAGTTGCACACACCTTTTACATTCCCAATTTTACAATTTCAAGAAAGCAAATAGAAAAATTTGAATATGTAATTACAGTAAAATAACACATACACGCATCGTATGATTCCGCCTTTTAATAGATGTATCAATGATCAAATTATACATCTAACCGGTTTAAAAATAACTCTTTCAAACTATCAATTATAAATACTATAAGCAGGGCGCAAGTGATAGACCGGTGGGGCAGCATTGGACATTGCATTTTTCTATACGGGGAAATGTTGGATAAACCACAAACTCACTTTTTTGTCCATAAAGTTTATGTGGTTCAAAATAGACCCAATGCATTTGATATTCGATAATATCATAGTCATAAATTTCTATGCCTTGGAAATTTTTGCGCTGATGTTATGCTTTATATAAAATATGTATGTATAAGTATTACTACTAGTGCCACCATACTAAATAGTATGGTGGCACTAGTAAAAGACAAAACAAATATTTGTTCATTGTCTATTTGAATTATTGTTAAAACCCTGACTAGCACTAAAAGACTATCTGTACTTATGAAATCATATTTCATATTTTAGATCGCACTTATGGTATCTAAAGACCGTTGATCTGGCACAAAATCGCTAAGAAATAATTTAGTGAGACCTTTGGTATATATTTGTAGCGGAGAAAACAAATAGAAATTGTTGGCCGAATAGACGTACTTTGCTTTACTACACGATTTACTGTACACCATCCAAGAAGAAAACAGATATTTCTTCATGACTCTTGTTCTTTAATTGAGCACTGTCGGTTTTACAGTTTGTCGTTCGGTCACACAAGAAGTGTGTCTTCCGCTAATAAATTATATTTTTTTACCATGCTTCAATTTTATACATGTTATAGAGTAATCCGTGAACAATATTAAAGTTTTATGGATAATACATTTACAGATATAATATATTTATGAACTGCATAAAATAAAACTGAATGAAGCCAATCTTGGAGCGTGAAGCTCATTTTCTAGGTGTTAGTTTCAGGTGCAATGTTTCGGCAGGTCGCAGTTGTCCGCTGTTCTTAAATTTCATTGGAATTAATGTTTTCTCGGACGGTTCCACGTCGAAGTTCAACACCAAACTTGCAATCACGGCTTTGGATTGCACAAATGCAAATCTACTGGCTAAAACCATAAAGTAACAGTTTCAAACTATTATAAATACATGGGAAATTAAGAAACGTGAATATCTATTATTAATTGAGATTTGAAATTTAATAGTTTACCTATGCAGTTTCTTGGTCCATGGCCAAAGGGCATAAAAGCATATGGATGACGTTTGGCCTTTTCTTCGGGAGAGAATCGTTCTGGTTCAAACACCTCTGGGTTGGGGAAATGTTGCTCGTCATAATGTATGTGAAAAATTGGGAACCCAACCATAGTTCCCTGGGGAATGAATTGATTTGTGTCAGGTATCGGATAATCCTTTGTGCACAATCTTTCTGTTCCCGGTGCCGGTGGATACATTCGCAAAGTTTCTAAAAATTAAAAGACACCAAATTCAATTAATTCATTTTTTTGCAGTAAAAGACAAATCATGATTTTTGTGCAACATCAATAACATGAATACTAATAAGCCATTCATAATTTCACAATTTTGTAGAACAAATTATTGTGAAAAAATGATATGAAGTTTCAAATTTCAAATTATGTAGTCTAATTAAATGTTAATTAGACTAATTTTTGAAGTATGAAATGTTAAATGAAATTTTACATTACCATGTATGAATTTGTCGAGATATTCATGTTGGTTACAAATGTCGTAACTCAATTCTCCACCGTTTTCTTCAATGGCCTTCTCCAATTCATTTCTCAATTTTTCCTGAATATGGGGATTCAATGCCAAAGCGTAAGCTGCGAAAATGACTGCTGATTTTGTTGTGTCAAATCCTCCGAATAGAAATATCATACAATTGGCGACAATCAACTCATCTGTGAAATCAATCTGTTTTCTATTTCTGCTGTTAAGCTGCGCCTCTTTTTCAAGAGAGTCCATTTTTAGATCTTCTTCGTCTTGTGTTAATTGACCGTGCTTTGCGTCCAGCATCAACTGAATGAAGTCGTTTCGTCTTTCTCCAGAGGTTTCCCTGAGTTTAATCGTGTCAGTCAAAACTTTTGTGAAAAATTCATTGGCACCCCGATCAATAAGTAGGGGCTGGTATTTTTTCATCCATTTTGGCAAAGCACCAAAGATCATCATCTGAAGAAATGTAATTGGGGTAAATCGTAATGCAAATTTTTTGGCTTGAGCTGCCACGTACGATTTTTCATTTTTAAATATTTCGCAATCGATTCCAAAGCCTACAGATGTGACCACATTTGTCAAGTAACGTCCAAGGGCGTCTTCAATATCAACTTCCCCACTGTTTGTTGATTCCACAATTTTTTTCACATAATTTGCAAAAGCGACCGAGGAATCTTTTAAAATGGGAAACATTCCGCGAATTTTTCCGGTTGAAAAAGCGGGACTCATTGTGCTTCTTAAATCTTTCCACTTTTGGTCTACTATGTTTGAGAGCATTTCATTCCAATTTTTGTCTGCCAAATTCAAGGAACGACGATTTACGAAATGGTCGAAATCCTTTATGCAGATTTGTTTGAATAAATCTAAATCCTTGACATATACGACGTTGTAACCAGCTTCTTGAAATCCAGCAATGTTCGAATCTCCAATTTGTTTGTATATTGAATCATTCATATCCAGAAAGGTTTTTCCCTTCAATATGCGAATAATCGGATTCTCCACCTTCACAGATTTAATTCCATGCTGTTCCCAAAAAGGTCGCTTCTTTGCAAAGAAATACTTCTGAATTATGAAGAAAGTAAAGGCGATGGTAGCGCACAATAATAGGAATAATTGATTCATCTCAAACTTGAACCTTAAATACAAATGTTTTACAAAAGCAATTTTATATATAAATTCACATAATCTAACAATGCAAAAAAATAAAAACTGTGTCATTTGTGTCACTTCATAATAATAATTTTTTAATACTTTAAACACATACAAGTTTATTTTGTTCAAAATTGAAAAATCTGTAATCACGCAAAATAATACTTGTTTTGAAAAAATATCTGAAGAAATGATAAATGAAATAAAAATACAAGTTATAAACATATTTGTAGGTAAATTGAATTAAAATACTACTAGTTCTGCTACATAATACTTTTATGCACACAACTGGAAAAAATTCTGTACAAATAATTGTTAAATTAACATATTCGTTCATACCTTTAATATATTGATTTTCTATTTCGTGAGTCCAATCCTGCAATTTTAAACCTTACTTAAAGGTGTCACTATCACAAATGTGCACAAAACAGAGATAATCAGTGAACTCAAAATTTTATCCAATATAATGCAAAAACCTTATCACTACTGAAATATTTAACATTTACGTACAACAAAAAATTATTATCTCAGTCCCACTGTGTGTAATTTCCTCACTGTTCTCACGTCGTATGATAAGTTTCCTACAAATCGGTATAGCAGATAGAGAACGACAAACTACTTACTTGTAATAACTATACTTACTAACCGAGCTCCACTTGTAATTACGTAGCAGATATATTAAGTTTGTCATTATGTAGGTAAGTATGTACGTGTTATGTATGTATGTAATCATTGACCAGTAAATTTGAGGATTGCCAGACCTTGTATCTGTAGTTTAGTCTGAAACACTGAGTCCAATGGAAAATGCTCATAATTAATCATGTCGTTATTGTTATATAGTTTGTATAATACTGTAATTCAGTTGAAAAAAGTTTCATCCTTTCTGGCATATCATTCGTGATAGTATCTGTGTATATATTTATATTCTGTATAATTAATTTTATTGCAATGTAATTAATGTAGTAGTCCAAAATGTTATATCTGCATATGTCTCTAGCAATTTGCAACAGGCTGCTGGAAAGACGTTAAATAGTACTTATACGTACTGAAGTATACCCACATAGAATTGTATAGCGTAAAGCATTGCGTGACATTGAGAATTATATCTTGCTACCCTGAAAGTATTAAAGTGTTGGGACGAGATATGAGATTTACATAGACAGCCACACAGCAATATTAACATCTACATTAATAAATTAGTTATTAAGACCTTGGTAGCTCAAGCATCATAATATTATAACTATAAATAAGTGTAAATCATGTTTTCATTCAATCTAAAATACAACATTTCCTAAAGCATTGCACCTACTTTCATTGTAAAGCAAGATGCGCAAATTTAATTTTCATTAAAGTATTTGTGAAATTATGTGTAAACAACCATGAAAAGATATTTTGTTTTGACATAGTTTGACATCGAATGAGTACATTGCCCTTATTATTTCTGTGATGCTTCAACTTTTAACTACATATTGAAAATGAATTTTTATTCGGAGAGCATAGAAAACGGGGTTCGGTAATTTTTCGACTTTTTAGAACCATGGTAACCCAGTCAGATTTTTTCGGATCGGGCTGAAATTTTTACAAGATGTGGGAAACTGGATTTCCCATGTTGGTGAAAAAAGTCGAAATTGGCGCCAAGTTTTTGAAAGTTTTACATTTTTCTACCATGGAGAATCAAGTTTCCCACCTCCTGTAAAAATTTCAGCCCGATCCGACAAAATCTGACTGGGTTACCATGGTTCTATAAAGTCGAAAAATTCAAAAAATGCTTAGGCGAAAACTTTTTGAAAGTTTTGTACTTATTTTCCCACAAAGGAGAATCATGTTGTCCACCTCCTGTAATTTCTGCCCATTTGGTTGAAAAATGACGGAGATACGGAATTCTAAAATTTTAGAATATAAATGGCCCCCCTCCCTCAACCAAGGGGAAATTCGACCGAACAAAAAATGAAACGAAGGTTTCAAAACAATGTCTTTCAGATGCACACATTATAGTTTAAAATAATGTTGCATGTTTCGTGAGCGTCGAATTAGCCAGTAGCTACTCATTTCCAATATGACTCGTATTTTACTCTAGCGTTTTTTAATGTAATGAAACCGCTACTTAATGTAAGCACGATTGCGTTTATCGCGATGTGTTATTATATTGTATATCTAATTGATCAGTTTAACAATAAAGTATTGAAAAAATAAATCATTTTCTTGCAACATAGAATTACCTTTATGAAGTCAACTTATTAATTGCGATTAAATAATCTTTTAATCAAAAAGTCATGCTTTCATGCTGTATCCGATCGATCAGGATTAAAATAAAATAATTTGTGAAAGTGAATATTTGCTGTATATGGACGTTGCTTTCCATTGATTGGGTCTTTTTCATCAGCTAGTTTTTCCACTTCATCAGTTACCTTCTATAAAATGAATAAAACAAATTAAGATAGATTTGTTCATACTAGTGTTGATTTTTTAACGGTGAATGCATTCAGATACATTAATGAAGTAAATTACATTTAATAGTGCGTGTATATTCTTTTCATGTGCGTGCTTCATGAATACAACAGCGAGGCAGTACAGATACCAGCTACCCAAGGAGACGTCTCGATGGACTGGAAATCCAGGAGAAGAAGGGAAGCACACAATTTTTTCCCGCTTAGTGCGAATTTAAATAATTTAATGTATTTCTGGTTCATTTTAGTCTAAATTTTGCCATATATTCTGCCTAGCACTCCCCAACTTTTGATCCTGGGTACTTGTCAGTTCTAGAATTACCATCAAAATTTATTTTCTTTGCGTCCCAAAAACTTTCCGCGGTACGAATTCTTCTGCCACTGCATATTGAGAGAATGTGTCATATTTTTTCATCAAATATGAGTGATATTTTCTTTCTTTAAATTAGATTGAGAAAGGTTATTGTTAATTGTATCATAAAAACCGCACTTAAAATGAAAAGTGCTAATTTGTTTACGTAATGTGCGTAAATAGTGCAATAATTTATCATTGTAATTATTATGTAATTTACTCGAAAAAATTTCAAAATTGAAATTCTTTATACCACTTTTGCTTCGACTGTATTGATTATCACATACATAATTTAACTATTTACGTCAATGTTTGAACAAATAAAGGAAAGAGTTATGTTGCCAAAATAAAATTTCATCTACAAAATAAAAATAAATGGTTCTAAATTAAGTATTTGTTAAAAATGTAGTCGTTATTTATATTCAGTTGAATATATGAAATATTGCCGAATACCAACAGAATATTCGTTACATCATTACTATTTACCATTTTTATACAGTTTATAATAAAACAGCAAAATTATTCCTTCGTGATTCTTGTTCTTTAATAAAGCACTTTCGGTTTTATAGTTTGCCAATAGATTATAAAATGGTTTTGTCTTTGATTATTTAATTACAATTATTTTACAATTGTTCTATTCTATTATATACTGTCATATGTACCGGATAAAATATAACTTAATAGAACAAATCTTTTATCGGGCGGAGTTCATTTTCTAGGTGTTAGTTTTAGGTGTAATGTTTCCGCAGGACGCAGTTGTACGCCGTTTTTAAATTTCATTGGAATTAATGTTTTCCCGGATGGTTCCACGTCGAAGTTCAACACCACACTTGCAATCACGGCTTTGGATAGTACGAACGCAAATCTGCTAGCTAAACCCATTAAGGAACCGAAGCATTATAAATAAGTGGCAAATTAATAATCGATAAAGTCTACAATTTTTGTTTTACCTATGCAGTTTCGTGGTCCGTGTCCAAAGGGCATAAAAGCATAAGGATGGCGTTTGGCTTTTTCTTCGGGAGAGAATCGTTCTGGTTCAAACACCTCTGGGTTGGGGAAATGTTGCTCGTCATAATGTACGTTAAAAATTGGGAACCCAGCTACAGCTCCCTTAGGAATGAATTGATTCGTGTCAGGTATCAGATAATCCTTTGTGCATAATCTTTCCGTCATCGGTGCTGGTGGATAAATTCGCAAAGTCTCTAAAAACAAACAAACACAATAACACAAATTCAATTAACTCATTCTTGTGTTGAAAAGTTAAACAATACTTTTGTAAAATACCAGTGGAGTGAATATTATTGCAAAAAATTTCGAACACTTGTGTTAGCAATGCAAAAACAGAACAGAGATATTATTTCTAGGAGCTTAATTTTTGAAGTCTATTTAAAAGTTTAAATGGAATGTGACATTACCATGTATGAATTTATCAAGATATTCATGTTGATTACAAATGTCGTAACTCAATTCTCCGCCGTTTTCTTCAATGGCTTTCTCCAATTCATTTCTCAATCTCTCCTGAATATGGGGATTCATTGCTAAGGCGTAAGCTGCGAAAATAACTGCAGATTTTGTTGTGTCAAATCCTCCAAATAGAATTTCCATACAATTGGCGACAATCAACTCATCTGTGAAATCAACCTGCTTTCTATTTTTGTTGTTAAGCTGAGCGTCTTTTTCAAGAGTGTCCATTTTTATATCTTCTTCGTCTTGTGTTAATTGACCGTGCTTTGCGTCCAGCATCAATTGAATGAAATCATTTCGTCTTTCCCCAGATGCTTCCCTCCGCTTAATTGTGTCACTCAAAACTTTTGTGAAAAATTCATTGGCACCTCGATCAATAAGTACGGGCTGGTATTTTTTCATCCATTTTGGCATATAACCGAAGAATATCAACTGAAGAAATGTAATTGGAGTAAATCGAAGTGATAATTTTTTGGCTTGTGCTGCAACGTACGATTTTTCATTTTTAAATATTTCGCAATCGATTCCAAAGCCAACTGATGTAATAACATTTGTCAAGTAACGTCCAAGAGCGTCTTCAATATCAATTTCCCCACTGGTTGTTGATTCCACAATTTTTTTAACATAATTTGCAAAAGCGACCGAGGAATCTTTTAGAATCGGAAACATTCCGCGAATTTTTCCGGTTGAAAAGGCGGGACTCATTGTGCTTCTTAAATCTTTCCACTTTTGGTCAACTGCGTTTGATAGCATTTCATTCCAATTTTTTTCCTCCAAAATCAATGAACGACGATTTACGAAATGGTCAAAATCCTTTATGCAGATTTGTTTGAATAAATCTAAATTCTTGACATATACGACGTTGTAACCAGCATCTTGAAAACCAGCCATGTTCGAATCTCCGATTTGTTTGTATATTGAATCATTTACATCCAGGAAGTCTTTTCCTTTCAATATGCGAATAATCGGATTCTCCATCTTCACAGATTTTATGCCATGCTGTTCCCAAAAAGGTCGCTTTACAAAGAAATACTTCTGAATAATGAAGAAAAGAAAGGCGATGGTGCCGCCAAATAATAGCAATAATTGAATCATCTCAAACTGAGACCCTAAATTCAATTTTTCAAAAATTGTTTTGTATTTAATTCCATATACTATTTCTTTATATTGATTTTGCTAATACCGAAACTTGTATGCACACAAAGGGAAAATATGTTGTACAAATTCAAATAATTGTCATACCTTCAATATAAATTTGGCCTAACTTTTAATCCAATCCTTCGGAGTTCAATGTTTACCTGAAAATGGCACTCACAATCACGCACAAATAATGAACACAACCGACACAATCAGAGTACTCAAACTGTGGATCCAATGATGTGGAAAAACCTTATCAGTGCTGAAACAATTATGTTTATCTATGTTAAAATTATCTTCTGAGGTGTTTCACTGTGTGTTATCTCCTAGCTGCGCTCACGTGGAATTATAAGTATTCCTAAATAAATCAGTAATCAGTATAGCAGGTAGGAAATAACGCACTTGTAATAACTCTCTTTGCTAACATACAACGTGCCACTTGCCATTAAGTAGGAGCAATATGTATGTTTATGTAATCATTGATCGGCAAGTTTGAGGATTGCCCGACCTTGTATCTGTGCCTACATTGTAGAGCGTAAAGCATTGCGTTACATTTAGAATTATATTTGGCTTTACTGAAAGTATTGCTATGAGATATAATATACATATAAATAACCACCGCAGTATTAAGATGTGGCATAAAAAGTTAGTTGCTAAGACCTTGGGAGCTCAAGGTGATAATATTATTAGAGTAAAAAACATATATACATGTCAATCATTTATTCATTCAATCTAAAGCACAACATTGCATGTAGTATTGTCACTACATTAATTGCAAAGCAAGATGTACACAATTTAAACGTCATTAAAGTATATGTGAGATTGTGTCATTGTGTGAAAACAACTAAGAAAAAATGTTTTGATATAGTTTGACATCAATTACGTAGGATGTCGTTATTAGTGCCGTCGGGCACTAATAACGACTTCATAATATGATAAAACTGACAATTACACAGAGTAACTGACATTCAGGGTGACACTAAAGGATCCAAATTGACGGAGACTAACACTAAAATACCCTATAAGACGCTCAGTGGCATTAAAGGATCTAAAACACTTTGACTGGGACTAGAAAAGCCAAATTGAACCTTTAAGACACAAATTGACATTGAAGAATCCAAATTGACACAAGAAAATTAAAATCGACACTACAGTTAATTTATTAATTAGCGCAAGCTACTTTATAAGAATGGTGTCTACGTCTGTCTGTCTGTCCGTCTGTCCGTCCGTGACCACTATAACTCACGAACGGGTGAACACAAATCATTCAAACTTCTCATTTGTGATCTCCGGGTCACAACAAAGTTTCCATTAAAAATGGGGTCAATCGGTCAACTCCTTCATGACGTTTGACCTTTTAGAATAACTACTGTATTGAAACAGCCTCAACAGTACACTGCAGTTTAAATACTGTGAAGTGATTTTGTTTATATTTGGAAGTGAAACCCGCCTAATTTGAAATTTGAAAACAACCGCTAAAATTCAAATATTTTGAGAAATGTGAAGGAATGGTTATTCGGCTGCTAACTTATTTGACAACCACTTTGCTGACTGATCGTCAGTTAATAATATTATATTCTTGCGCTACTTTATTGCACCGTTGCAAATGGTTTAGTTTTTCTTCCACCAACATTTAGAGTAAATAAATTTTGTAATCAATTAAATTAATATAGTCATTTTGTAAAACTAATTTAAAATATTTCCAGTCAATTCATTTTTTTCGAAATCGCTGTATATGGAAGTATAAGTGTTCAATTTATTTGTTTTTTGCATTGTTTGACGTCATTTGATGCATGGCAGTATACTATTACAATTGTATCCGTCGACTTGCTAGTAAAAAATTAAATTGATAAGCGCATATTAAAACTCGCAACAAAGAATTAAAACTGTCACCCGTAGCAAATAAGTTTTTAGGTGCAAATCATTTTTGTTTCTCGTCATCTCATCCGTTCACATGCAATCAGTTTGCGGGCAAAAGTACATAGTTTTAAAAGAATAATTTTAAATATTCGGCCGGCACTAAAATAAATACAAGTTTGTTACAATATAATCTGGATTGAAATAAATATTAAATCGAATATTATTCCATGCATAATATGATCTTCCATATTTCAGTCAGACAGAAGGTGTATTAAATAATATTTTATTTGCTTTCCCGTCGACATCTTCACAGTACTGTGTAAGAGTTGAATAAACTTTAACATCAAACAAGAAGTTTGCATCTCTTGCAACTTATCAATAAATACCCTGAAGGCAATGCAAGTTAGTTTTTACAAAGAGTAGATCCTGTAGCAAGTTGTTTACTTGCATTCCGTGTTGTTACCTTTCAACCTTTCTCAACCTGCAATCATCTTCAGTGCAATCATCGTAATGCAGTGAAAAATAGGCAAAGGTGATATTCTTCTTACATAGCCTTATACTACAAGCTATTATAAAGAAACATGTATTATCTGCATATTCCTGCATTGCACTCAACTAAAACTGAATCTCTAATTCGTTGGTCTTTCAACCTCACACACGTCGTATCTATGTCGTGGAAATGTTTCAGTCCATATTAACAAATATATTTGTTCAAAGAAAGGGTGTTGGCTGAATTTTCATAACAGTGTGTTTAGTGAGTTTACAATTACGTTAAAATCATTTTCATTTACTGCTACAGGATAAATCAGCCTGCAAGTAATTATTCGTTGATCTCTTGCGAAAATTCGTGCCACAAATCGCAATATAAATTCTAAACAATTGAAACATAATAAAAAAGTAATCATCGAAAATGTGTGCATCGAAATCCAAACGTTTTGTAGTAAATCTATAGGAAAGCTATTTAAAAGGTAATAATATACGCTCTAATAAAAATAATGCTATATCATGTTGAAGATCAATTCTAAATGTTGATTGAATTACACTTTCAATGGTGTATCTACCTGTGGGCACCAGGGGCACATGTCCCTCGTCCTAAATAGATTCCAAGCAATGGGTTATTTGCCGGCGAAGACAGAAAAATTTGCCTTTTGGGGATTTCGTGCCCCCCCCCCCCCC
>JABASD010003390.1:0-20388 GCA_019776165.1 Pogonognathellus flavescens
TACATGAAATAATGTAAGTGCAATATAATATTGCAAGAGAGATAAGTAAGCACGTCAGGGTAATCTCATGCTAACTTCTGATGGGTACTTTTGATGACTTTGGCTTGTCTTCTCTTCTCTTCCTTGCCTTTTTCTTCTTCTTCTTCTTCTTCCTTGGCTAAAACTTTGGTTCAATGTTCGACACTGTCTGTTATACAATCTAGTACTGGTAGAGGAGCTACTTTCTTACTTATTACAAGTACTACATGCACATTGTGGACGATATACCTATATTATCTAACCTACCCGTCAAAATTCCATTGTTTAGTTTCATTTGATGGTTTTATTTTCCATCCATGACTTGATGAGCTTGGAGCGAATAGTTCATAGTACTTACTCACAGACACTATTTCTTCTCGTATCAGAGATTTCTTTATTTTACCTGACTTAGTATTTGCTTGGTGTGGCCATGGGCGCCAGCCGGGCGTCTCTTTTTCATTTCCCTTCATAACACTTTAGATCCTTCTACTGTACTTTTCCTACTATATATCAACCACCACCATAAGATTGTTATTTACATTTGTAAATGGTTTTTATTTGACTTTGATGTTTTTGCATTTGTAGTCGCTTCTATATCATCATCATCTTCTCTTCTTCCTCTTTTCCAACTCATTGCACTGCAGTGCAGAAATCTGACAGGACTGTAACAGTAACAAGTAATAACCTCATTCAAGATCGGATGATGTTTTGCTTAGGTAGGCACTTAGGAAGCATTCGCAAACAAATCTTTTCAGGACATTCTACTCTTCACCCTATCTATCTGCAATACTCAGCCAGAATCTCTTTTTTGTTTCGCACAGAGAGAGAGAGAGATGCAAGGAGATGCAACTTAATAACGTGGTAGTCCTAGTCCTACATATATAAATAATACTACCTGCAATAAAATGTATATCTATCCTTCCCGATTCATTTATTCAGGTTCATAAATTCTAAAGGCATCACGGCAACTAACCATGTTTGATGTTATATCTTCATACACACACACAACTTGTAACTTTTTACTACCTAAGTGGATATAAATATAAGTACGTCCATAAATAACTCTTCTCAGGCAATAGCAGTCGTATCAGAACTACTATCTGTATTTATAATAGCCCGTAGTGTTATATCAGAAGCATATTATTTCCTAGTTACGAAAAAAGTGGATCTTTTTATACCTCTATCGTATTAAGCCCTGCCATAGGAATTAAGAATGTCTCGAGGAGTATATAGGCGGGTATACCTACTTAAAATTCTTCTTATATAAGTATAAATAGAAATACATTGTCCACTAGTAGCACACAAAGTTGGCGAATACAATAAATGATCATGACGACCGTCTAGCAGTCTGAGTCTGGCTGATGGTACTAAAAATCTGCATATTGTCCGAGGATTCAATTTGCGTTCCGTCCAGTCAGTCGCAGTTTCTCCACTACAATAAGTAAATTACCTCTTATGCCATTTACAACTACAACTACCACCACGACTGAGCAGTTCCTATATTATATATTTTATTGTGTAATGGTACAAGCTGTATGGCATAGGTATAATAATATCAACGCTTCAAGAACAGATCCTACTACTTATGCAAGAAGAAGAAGAAGATGCAATGTCTATGTCTTCTTACAGATCAACCACACCACGTCGACAAGTCAAGGCAACAGGAGACAAATCAACATCATTGAGTCTTGTTGTGTTGTGTTATGCTTGCCTTTCAGTTGACTTGACTTTCAAATTCACGTTTCATACAAACACAACAGCCACAATATGCAATACAATCACGGAACATGCACTCAGGTAGTAGTGGGATATAAACTGAGGGCATTTTATGCATGTAAAATTATAATAGAGCGTAGCTGAGTTGCGGTGGTTGGAACAGCTATACCATTTGCAAGTAAAGTAACTACAGTAGAAGTCTCCCTGTAGAAGAAGAGAGAGATACGTATAAGAACGAATGTACTACGTGTCGTGTGATGTAATGTGATGCACCTCATTATTATTGTATCTATAGGTTATGGTGTATACTTATACGATAGCAGTAGTAGTAGTAGTATATTGTATCGTGTTATGTTGTTATGTTATGTGTGTATGATCTTGAGTTCAACAACACGACCTGAGGGGGATTCTACTTTTTATTAGTGTACCTACTCATATATGGCCATACTGTAGTATTATAAGTAATACAAGCTCACGTCTAGTATTATACAATTCTTAAACTACACAAAAACCAAATGTATTTAGTAGGTAGTTCATTTTGCAAAGATGCACTGCAATAGATAATCATCCGTATGTGCTTTTGCAGATATATTTTAACATTTATAGAGATACTACTACTACACTCTCCTAAATATATAATATTATTAGTGTGTCTGTGTCTTAGGTCTTCTGGGTGCAGTGTGTATAAAAAGTATGTACACGTATGTATAATATGTAAGATAGATAGCAGAAAGGCTATACAAGAACTTTATCTCTGTAATGAGTTACAACTTTGAGGTACATGTAAAACATTTTACTAGGTATTCCAATTTAAACCAAATCTAGTAGTAGTATAGTAGTCAGGTCTAATATAACAATAAGATACAATTAGCCACTTTAGGTAACAGAGTCATGTAATTTCCATATACTTTTTTGTATATCCCATGTATGCAGATAGATTCTGGTACGAGAATAATTATATTAGGAGCATTTTTTACTTCTAGAGTGTAATATGCCATAGAGAGATAATATAATGTGGACAATAGAGTGCTTCTTCATACTTAACTAGACTTATTATTTCTCTATCTCTCTTTCCTCAGCTATTTTTATATCGTAGGTTCAGCAATAGCAATAAATACCTTTCCACTAAATAATTAACAGTGCAATGCATACTACCTTCATGTAATAATAATATTACCTTGCCTTGTCTTTTAGTAGTATATTAAAATACCTTTGTAGTAAACACACTCAACAGACAGTTTTATTTCTCAATTATTATATAACCACAGAACATTTACCATCTATGCTCTCACACACACAACCTGAAGAATTTCCTAAGTATCATTCTAGATTACAGTAGTAGTAGAATAGAATGTATTAGAGATTTATTTGTTTTTGTATATGAGCATTGGGAACTGTTGTGAAAGGAAAGGAGATCAGAAAGAAGTTATATAAAATGTAGTGTAATGTAATGTAATGAGATGTGGTTGTTCCAGGATGTGTATGAAATCGCATGTTGCTTTATTGTTCCCCTTCGTCAAGAATGTCAACAACAAACAAAATGATTCACATTCCATTGAATGTCCCTGCCCTAAGAAAATAACCGGACTCTCTGTATGGACAGCAGACGCAGTCTATCTCCTTATTCTCTGGTCTGAGGCACTACTTAATGTATTGTGGGCCACACTCTGTAAAGTAATGTAATTCTACCAGGACCAACGTTCGTTTCTTGCTTATTAAGAACTATCGTAGAGCATCGTATGATTCTGTAAGATAGTTTTTTGTATTCTTAATACACAACAGTTGCCACCACCACTGTGAATAAGCTACCTACACAAAAATCCAATCAAACAATGTATATTACTTACATTACGTGACGTTGCTCTGTATAAGTGTATAAGAAAGGTATAGATGCTTCTTCTGCCGTTGCCTAATGGTATTGCTTCTGCCTTTGCCTATATATTAATAGTAAAACTAAACCTGACCATAAGTCATAAGAGAAACAGTCTGTGTGAATTGGAAGAAGAGAGAAATGAGAAGACCAAGTTTTGTTCGTAATCTAATCTCGTGTAACATAAATATAAGCGTGTATACTGTGTGTGCCCGTCTATACAATGCTACTTACAGTACTGAGATGAATAGAATGAGACTCAAAGACTTTCAGCCAGAAATTTTGTGTGCATTGTACGCATTTGATTTTGATTTAGGTCTTCTTATTGTTACTTCTTCTATCCTTCTGTCTCGATTCTACTAGTATCCTGTTTTCCTAAACCTATAATGGGGATGATGCGAATTGCGAAGTGAATACTCTTTTCTGAACGTGTGTCTGCTCCACAATCCCAAAAAACAACAATTTAGTGATGCTACTATTTATATGTAATACGCATTTATATAGTAGTAGAATATGAAAAGAACTGGCTAAAAGTATTCCAATGGAATTCTTCACTTATTCACTCGATTAGCAAAATGATGAATGGCCCAGTCAAAAGTTGTTTGTGTTTGCTAGTCTTTTTTTGTCTGTTTCTTGTCATAGTATTTTTACAGATAAATATTCCTCGCAAGAAAGAAGCATATAGTAGACCCTATAGATAAAATTCCTGATTTATAGACACCGAGACAGAATTATTATTATGGAACATTTGTAAAATCGTCTTCCCCTACTGAAAAAATAAGAATTTTTGCAAACTATTTGTAAACATTCATTTTTATGCAATATTTGTAGTAGATAGTCAATAGGAAAGGATTTTTGCAAACTATTTACAAACTGAGAGTAGTATTTGTAAAAAAACATTCATTTTTATGCAATAAAATTATAAACTTTGTTTTGCATAGGAATGCATACACAGTACTAAATGTTAAAAAGCAATAAAAGCTGTTCATCGTATGTTTATCTCAAGTTGTAGTTACTTGCAGTAAAATAAATGTCGCCTGTCTGTACGTAAACAGATCATGGAAAATCGTGTTTGAGGACTTGAAGAAAACACAAACACATTTCATCCGTGTGCTTATTTGTTTCGTATGCATAATATAATATTATTAGTAAATATAGGTAGCTCTTCTGTGTGTCTTTGTATATTTTATGGTACAGATCTAAGGAGAAGTAAATATACTACTACTAGTTTTTGCATGGTTTGTAGTAGTGGTGTCATGCCAAAAACAAAACGAAGCCAGAGAGCTAGTATAGAGCTTATTAGCTAATTTACTATCTTACTCATCCTCATCATCCTAGTGGTAGTAGGTACTGTAGTCGTAGTAAGTCCATAAGGAGTAGAAAGATGCAACAAGAAGAACTGACAACACAACTGAGCAGATGAAGAAGGCATGAGTGAAACGAGATTCTTGTTTTGTTGTTACAAAACAACTACGCAAAAATATTACTCACCTTCTTTACTAGTATTACAGTACAGTGTTTTGAATATAATTAATACCTACCTACATACGTGGACAGGATTGTATTTGTGTTGTGTGTGTGAAGGAAGAGGATGCATGGTTGATAACCTTGTCCTTGACCCAAGCGTGGTCAAAGAAGCAGCCAGGTCGGTTTTAACCCTCTACATTACTGGCAACATAATAAATACTAAATACTTTAATAAGTCTCTCTCATCTTATTCCCTCCAGCTCTTTTATGCGAAATTCTTTTGCAGAGACACACACTGCACTAATAGAGACTGACTCTCAAGTCTGAGTTTTTCCACGTATATTGTCTTGTTTACCTGACTGTCTCGCTTTGTTTCAACAAAAGGAATGTATTTACACCTTGTACTCACATCATGACTATTTGACCATGTATTTCCTCCTCATGAAATGCTCATCGTAGTAGTACTTTGCAAATAATATATTTATTTGAATTGAAGAAAGGGTTGAAAAAAGTGGTAATGGTAATAGCTGTAATACCTTGCTTAGATTTACACAGGGATAATATTTGCATGTGTGTGCAGTAATGTACTTCTGCTAATCAACGTTTACGTAAACTGTGATGAAGTTGAAGATCGTGTCTGTTTGTATTATTTACCATCACAGAGGTATGTGCCATGGTATGTTATGTACCTCTACAGAAGAAAAAAAGAACGTTGTCCTTGGTTTGTTTCCGTAGAATTCGCAATGCTTCATTCATTATAAATAAATATACATCATGCCATTGCAATAAATTGCAGTGCAATGTAACTAATGAGTTTTCCTTTCTACCACATATACAATACGTATTAGACCTGTGCCGATTGCTGACATAAGACTTCTTCTTACATACATCGCAAATAACCACAAACAAATACTTAAAACATTCCACCTTCATTCTTAATATTGACTAATGTCATAATATATAAATAGAAAATTGAATTTATTTTCTACGTAAAGCATCGTGTGTACAGTAAATATTTATTTGCGTGTGCCTTAATAGAATAGGAAAAGCATGTTGGATGTCCGTGAACAGATCTTAAGACTTAAAATATTATCCTTCATCGGGTCGGAAACTCCATTGCATCATTGACTATTGGTGCACACACAGAGGAAATCCAAATAAAATTCTATCAAGAAACGACGTGTTACTTGGCATTCTCGCACTGTACACCTGTATGTACAAAAAGCAGATGTTTAGAAAACCTTAATTCTATTTATCTTGCAGAAGCTTGGGCCAACATAGTTTCTGCTGCGGTGTTCAGCACCTTTGTGTACGTCTTTTATGTCGTATTTCACCAATACATTTACTTAATGTACTTGAGAGTAAGACTTTACAAGAGAGCAGAGCGGACCAGGCAAGGAAATGTTTATACAAGTTCCATTTGTTTTTTTCAGACTTTTCTTTTGCCATTACACGCTATGTGCATTACACTATACCTATATTGCGTGTGTGTGTGTGTGTGTTAGTGGCAATAGGAACTCATGGTCTTTTAAGACACAGATCCTAGTAGTAGTAGTAGGATGAACAGATACACACCATCATCATCATCATCATCATGAGCAGGAGCCAGAGAGCTCTCAGAGAATTCACACAACACACACACTGACTGTAGACAGGCCATAACATACTTTATCTGTGTAGGTAACACAAGAAATCCTAAGTTAAACTAACGGTTCTTTAAGTTTCTGACTTGACTGGATTTTATATCAGACTTGAGATTGGCCTGTGTGTGCCTGTTTGATGTTTGCCTTTGCATTGCCACTGATGCAATCTTCGCCTCTTACGAAGAATCACACTACTGCTACACATGTACATCTACTACGTGTATAGTTGTAATACTTAAATTCTAACAGTATCGGTGAGCAAGTAGGGAGGATGGATAAGTCTTCTTCTTCTACGTATTCTCTTTGTATTAAGTAACGATGCCTTGCTGACAACTCTGTAAGCTTGATTGGATTGATATTGATTTTTCCTGAATTTTTATGAGAGACACTCCTAGGAATCTGTTGGATTGAGTAGTGAACATATTCGCATAACGATTAGATGATTTCCTGGCGCCAGTTCTGTGTGCCGAATGCCGTTGTACACACCAGACACGAATCCTGCAGTCTCTCAGCGGATTTACTTACTTTGGGTGCAACTTGTTTCTTTTGGAAAAGAGGAAGATTTACACAAGAAATAACAGACTTAGCAAATACTCACATTGTTTCACAGAGTAATAATATTATCTGGTATTTGCATGTTGCGTAATTGTAATGTAACCAAAAAGAAATTACAATTTACTCAGCTATACTATTACTATATTACCTATATAACTTTTTAATGATGTGATTCAATGTATATTATTATATAAACATTGACTCTTCCACTTACTGCAGAATTGCATCATGCATCATCATCACACACGATTTCAGAAACGTTAGTTTGTTAATTTCGTACGTTACAGTAGTGGGAATAAAATTCCAAAGGAAACTGTAAAGAAAGTAAATACGTGTGTGGATTGATAAAGCGGGGATACACATAGGTAGCTACTACAATTTCTATAATGATGATGGTAGGATTCTTTTAACAGCAAATAAATTGACATACTTGTAGTAAGCAAAGACTTGAGATGCTCATAGAAACTATCTGGCTTAATTAAAGTCATTTCGATTTTCGAAACACTGTGGATAACACGCTTTAGAGCAATCCATATAATTAAGACTACTTTTATGAATACAGTTACATTACATTCAGATAACTACATATAATTAATTCGCAGTATTTACTAATTTCTTCTTCTGTCTTCGACAGTGGTACAACCTACCGTAATACTATCTGGCTGGTTTCTTTAATACCGACATACATATGGCGACATTAATTGATTCTGAGACATAGACTTGTCTATAGCTATGCTAATTTCTAAGTTCATCTTGCTCAATTCTCTACTAATGGCATGCATAAAAGACTCACATAGACAACAATAAAAGTTAATTCTTGCATTTCATGGAACTATCAATTCTTTACTGTCTCTTCTTGTAGTGCAAATAAGTACAACGTAAAATGCAGGCTAAGAGGACACCTAATTCCAAGAGATTTGCAGGTGACTGTGAATGACATATGCAGAAGACTACTTTTACCACTCACATGCTTTTGGATAGATTGAACACAATTTAACCTACTAAACATTGCACTAGTAGTATGTATTTCTTTAGTATTTGCAGTTTCTCAGTATAGAAATTGTGTCGCAGTGAGTACAAATGGTACTAGTCTTATTGATAAAGTCAAAGTGACAAACGTGAAACTCTTTTCGAAGAATCACCCGTACACACGGGAGTAAATGTCTTCAGTCTTCATCATGTTACTACTACTCCCAGTTAGAGTCAGAGCTGGATGGTTTACATAGGATACAATTACACGATAAGGGAAGATGAAACTTCTTTCTGCTTTCACACTGCGAACAAAGTTCAGCTCGTATAAACCTCTCTGCTAAAGTCTTTTAGATATACCAATTCAGTTTTTCTTGTTAGATGTGACAATGTAAGAATCCGTGAAAACTGTTTGAACAGATAACATTGAATCGTGCTTTTTTCTCCGGGAAGCTAATATTGAACGGTGGATGGACACATTTCCAAAGAGAAAATCCATTAGCACACACATTATCAACACGACACATTGGCAATCAGTCATTCTACTCGAGTTCTTTTTCTCGTTCTTTTTAACTGCAATGTTTTTCCATTAGGGTTACATTACGTCACATTCATTTACTTCATTTTTTCTTTACCCAGGCAATGTACATTCCTAGGTCTGATTTTATTGTGATGAGATGATGTGATAAATGCCTTTGACTTTGCGGTTTCCGTTAACATGAGAACTTTTCTTTAATGTCTGAAAAGTAAAACTGAACTTGTACAGACAGGGATTTTAAAAGTATCAGCAACCTCCGGGTATCATGCTGAAATAAATTCTATTAGGTGTTGTTTCGCAAATCGCAGAAAGCGATAGTGGAAAAGTAAAGTTTGTACGTGTATACTTATTGCATGTTCTTTTAAAAAGTAAGAGTGCAGGAAATAGTTATGTAAGTAAAAGCTAGACTTGTATATTTAACTTTGAAACACGTCAATATAACGGTATATTTTAGTTTATGACATGAAAACATTGTTCTCAATGCTTCCTTTGTAGGCTTATCTTATTTTGTGCAAAATCAGACAACTCTTGAAGAAATGTACAGCTTAAGA
Organism: Pogonognathellus flavescens; assembly: GCA_019776165.1. Taxonomy (NCBI): domain Eukaryota; kingdom Metazoa; phylum Arthropoda; class Collembola; order Entomobryomorpha; family Tomoceridae; genus Pogonognathellus; species Pogonognathellus flavescens. The sequence goes on from JABASD010003390.1 coordinate 9,328, forward strand.
AATACGCAAATGAGTAAAGCCCAAGTGTTAATGTCAATATGATGCTTAATAAAGATTTCCAGGTTAGTAAAAGATAAACTTATAAATAGACTACAGACTCGTTTCATTTTAAATGCACATACTATTACCATAAATTGTAAATACCCACAGTGTTTGCTTTGATCTCTTGTCCATAATGATACAACTAACAATTCATAATGCCAGCTGGCCATAAAAACAAAAGGCTCCCTGTCCATTGAATACATACATACAAATTCAAATTCGCTTAATAAACTTTTTACATAAAATTCATCTGTTATTTTATCAAACGAAAATATGCCAAAACTAAAGTACGTCTAAATATTATCAGGTAGCAAAATAAAGTTACTGGTGAGATTTTGAAGTGTAGATTATACATTGTTAATTTGTATCAAATTCTAAAGTCTTTTCAAGCTTATAGTTCATAACACCTACACTTTACACATAGAATAAACATCTGTGTGCTATTTTTGAATGAGATTAGTAATTTGTATATCATCCACGAATCTATCTACACCAACCAGACTTACCTAATAAACAAAATCCATACATTTACAATTTACAAATACACAAACACCAAAGGATCATAATATACAAATATTAAGCAATACAGTCCGCCTCCATCTTCCTTAGTACATAAAACATTGTTTATTTTACGTATTAATGTATTCATAACATAACCATGGCGTACTTACAATTTAGCCTCTATTCTTACATTACCAAAGCATGTAAAAGTACGAACACAACATTAAAGCTTTCATTTCATTTTCGGCTTGGGTACATTACTGCATGCTAACGGGCATTATGCATTTTCTTCATCCCAAAATCCAAAATCGACAGAACATGTTTCGATATGTATGAACACTGCAATATAGTGTAAACAGAAATGAAGGCTATTCTATTCTAACAACTACAATTGACGTAACATTGTGTTCTGCTATGTATTTGACGATGACTATGTGTTTCCCGACGGAAAAGCGATAAAATGTTTGAAAGAAAAGTGTATGAAATTATGATATGATATTTTATACGTGTAATGTAACCTGTCTAAGTAATAAAGCTCTGAATCGAGCATGGGCCAGTAAAAAGAGCATTCTGTGTTATGTCATGTCATATCACATGGCATGTCGTGTCAAAATTTCCTAACTTTGTACCACATTGAACAGAATGAAATTCCATGTCGTATACATCCTTACGCGAAACATAAGTAGTTTAATATAATCCACGTAGAAATTTCCTACATACTTTCCGCAACAGAGACTTACACACACGTACAATATTTTTAGTGGTAATATCAAATGTTTAATGTACAGTAATACCAGACACAAGTGAGAATGTGACTCACATGCCTTATAGTGTGTGTTTTAGTACTAGAAAAAATTCTATTACTACTAAAATAATAATAAGGTATAAGGGTTAGGTCGTCTTTCACGGGAACGTGAGTGTCACAAGAGATTCCGTACAAATGCCTAATCTCATTTTGCGTGTGCCATGTACTACTTCACTTCACGGTCTCAATCCTCAATCTACCCTAAATTAGATCGAATCAACAAAATATAAAGTCTCTCTGGTTCTTACACTACTTATTGTGCTCGACCCTACTTTCCTCTTTATCAGAGTTTTCTATGGCGAGTCTTCTTTTATATCCTTCTACTGTCAAACTGTGTGGGTGATATGATATGCCTAGGACACTACTATTGTTAGAATTACTCATTATTTTTATCGCAAAATGGCTTTTCTTACAACAAAAGTGACACGAAACTGTCCAAAGTGACATTTTGCAAAAGTTAGCCGTAAAATTGTCCTGAAAAGTAAAATCCAACTTGATGAGTCTAGAAATTGGCTCAAAAACCGCTATTGTTTACTAGGTACTAATATGACATACTTTTGCACTACTGCCTGTAGTAGTTTTGTTCATGTTTGTGTAACAATTCCGTTAATATAAACACATAGGTACACAACTGTGCTTGCAAGTAAGCAAAACAAGAATATTTACCTATCTGTTGTATATGTGTGGTACTAATTCAATAATAAACTATATTGTTGTGGTAAGTAGCTATTGTCTTGGTTTAATTATAAGTAAAGACATGATAGGGGCACCTAGCACATAATTAATTTCTCTCTTATCATCGCTTTTTACTTCGCCTTGTATTTTCTGCAGCATTTTACAATTTACAACAACAACTGTGCGAATACCTCAGCTTATCTTCATCCCTCTTCCTACATAAATATTCCTTCACGTTTATTTGGTTTCGAACACAGTACGATGCAAATAAATGCACTTATGCATAGATCCACCATGTAATTGTCTATATACACAAGAGGATGTCTGTCTACACCTTTTGCTAACAGATATACCTATGTATAGCTAATTGAAGTTAGTATTAAATGTAATACCTACCTTTCCTGTGTAAGTATCCGTATAATACTCCTTTAAGCTACTTATGTGCTTATGTACTACCAGCATGAGTTATTTTATTGGTATCTTATCCATTTACTTTCCATCTTCACATGCCATGCTAAAGTACTCAAAAATTCCACAACTCACAAACTTAGAAGCAAAATACCTATACTTTTCATTACGTGCGATATAAATAGATGTTTGCCACCTACTGTTGACTTTAATGGGAGTTGCTTTTGACTTAATATTGTTATTGTAACGATTTCACCGAAAAGAAAATCCATAGCAGAATCATAATAATGCATTTCAATTTCAAGGTAGGGAAGTTTTACTACAACTATCTGTATACAACAGCAAAATATAAAGGCGCATTCCAAATTATGTTTGGACTTGCACACACAATAATTATCCTTCAACTGTTTACTAATATAATAACGTGTTCCGCCCAGAACGTCAGTTTCTGTATAGACACACACAAGTTTCCTTTGAATACGGCATGTGCATGTGTGATGTGGGCTTTTATACTCATTTATATACTTATATTATTATCCTGTTAACAAAATCATGTTTAGTATTATGTAGAAGCTATATACACACACACTGTGACTGACAAGAAGAATATAATATATAATAATCCATTTTGGTTTACTAACAAAAGCTGCATGTCTTGTGTGTGTCTTCTTTGTGTTTGTATAAGAATAAAGACATTGTGTACAAACACTGGAAACTACGTAGGTATAGGCTATACAGAATACACACACAGAGAATAGATGACCGGTCTATCTCGTCCACTGTAAGGTAAACTGGGCCATTACATTGCATTAGTGTAAAGTTTCACCTCTGAAGACCTTGTTTGCTTCCTTATCTTCTGCAATATACACACACAGATCTAAATTGTATATAAAGTGTGTATATACTACACGCAAGCATTCTTAACAACAACAACTATATAGTTCTTAAAGACCTACTATATATTTTCTCTTTTATGGTACAAAAGCTGTAGAGCAAAGCATTGTTGAAGGTGTGTGTAGCTGTAGATTTTTGTGTTATGAATTCATATGTAATAGGTAAATGAATTGAATGTATTCCTCAGCAGGTTTACATGCATCATCATCATCAAAGATTTCAATAATAAAGTAACAGAGATTGACACTGACATAGTGAATGAGAGCAGGCATGCTTTCCATTAGGCATTCCTGTTAGGAGTTAGTCGAATCGACAGATCTCTCTTCTTCCCTCGGACCATTGTCTTTATTGTCTAAGAAATGCTATCGAAGCAATTAATCGAATTTTTACTTGACAAATACAATAGAGATACGGTTAACTCATCGAAAATGTTTTACGTGGTCCTTTTATGAGAACGTTACGCAATGTATTATTATTAATAATATTTGTGCTGTAAATCCCTGTGAGATGCTCCTATTCACGTTTATATCATTTTTAGAACTTTCTGGTGTGGTATTGTGTAAAAACCTTTCACGTGAACAAATGTATGCCGTAGGATCGTATAAGTGAGTACCTACACTTTCTTCTTTGTAGATAAGATAAAAGTGAGCTACGTTTAGTGCGCTAAATAGGCATCTTATGATTCTAACAAAAAATAAATAGAAACTACTCTACTAACTAAGAGAGAGAGAGATATCTATGTAATTATCTAAATACACCAGTTGAATACTTATGAATAGCGAAAGGAGCAAGCTACACTTCTTCTTTTGGGGATATATATGTATGATGAGAGGAATATGATGTACTCTTATGGAAATATAAGGTGAGAAATATTTTTCTGGTTATATTATGTCTCTTTTGATACTGAATTCATGTCATGCTTTTATCTGTTTTTTCTGGAAGGACATACCAAGGAAAAGACTCCATGTAGAAATGAAAGAGAGAATCTAGGACGAAGCGATTTTCTTTCTAGCTGTATACAGAGTGTCACACAGTAAGCTTTGGATTTCCAGGGTAAAGAAAGAAAAGGTAGGTGGGTTAGGTACTTAATAGTATTCTGCACATCTTCTGGCATTTCACTTGCACCGTTGCATCGTTATTTTCTACTTTCCTTTGCTAGTCATGTCGAAAATTCTATATTTCACGTGCCATGATCGTCTTTTTTACTTCTTCACGGGTCTTGTCATTTCAACTCATCTCTCACACCAAGTCTCTTTCCTTTGACAGTAAAACTGTATGAGGATGTTACACTTTCGGTATATGATGATAGTCTTGCAAACCATCAATGTACTAGAGAGATGGCACGTTTCAATGTTTTCTCTTCGTCTTATGCTCATCTTACAAAATAGACAAAAATTCTAACTCCATTTCGTTTCGTACTACCCAAATACTATTAAGACTGCTAGTAAAACAAGACGAAAATTATCCCGAGTTCATTCCACGAATCATACATTCTTACAAACGGAAAATCCTAGTAGGAATTTCTTTTACAGGTTATAGCGCACATAAAACAATCCTGGAGCTTTATACGATTGTGAGGATGAATTTTGGAAAAAGACAATGACAAGGTGGCAAAAGTCAAGAAAAGGCTACCAAGGTTAAAGTCTTTTATTTCCGCCCATCTCTGTTTCTTGGTCTCTCTGCGAGTGTTGTTAGTATAGGGTGTGATGGCTTTTGCCTGACTGAGTCTTAATATTTCCAACGCAGTGCTTGTATTATTAATAAAGACTTCGTTTTACTCCTTATTTGCACATAAATGAATTCTCACTGAAGAAAACTTGAAAACACCATTTGTATACCTAATTTTGGTAAATACTAATGGAAGAAAAGGCATAACTTTAGATTTATTTCTTGTGTAAATAACCCAGTTTAGTATGTATAAAGACATTTACACAGGCTTCATGCATTCAAAGCTAAACAGCACGGATTGATGCACTTTTACATATCAAAAGTGAAATATTATAGTCAACGAAGATTTTTTAGCTCAAAGTTACGTACTGTAAACAAGCACGCAAATAATATTACACTTTTACTATTTTCCAGGCGAAGGAATAGAGAAATGTTCGAGCGGAACAAGGAAACACACCATTAATTTTTTAACTGGGATGCAAGAATTCATCAAAAAATCGCATGTCAGTTCCTTATACTGAGAAAGACGGTTGCCAGGCTAACTCTAGATTTCTTGGGAAACACTATATATTTTCAGCCAGGCATTGTAACTGTGACATGAAGACATATTGTGGTGGCGGAGAAACAAAAACATTATGTAATCATTGAAATGTAAAAGGCATTTTATTTCGGTTTCACTTGCAGAGCTCCCGAGTGTTCAACATGGTGGATATAAGAACTTTAAGCGCTTTTACACTCGAATAGCCATACTGGAATTTGGTAGCAACCTTTAAAACATCTCACTGTTTGACATAGTACAGTTTACAAGAAGTAAGTTTGTATAACCCACTCATTTTACTTCAGTAAAACGTCCCTATGTGGGCGAAATGGTAGAATTTATGGATGAAATGCTTTTACTTTAACTGCTTTTGACCTAATGTCACCTTAAAAGGAAGAAGAAACGAAAGAAAAACAATTCCTTGGAGCAACAAGCCGGAAAACGCCTCTTCTACTTTCAACAGTTACAAATAAAAGCAACGTGAACAAGATCTTTAACTTGTAACGAGATTGAGTAGTACGTGAATGGAGACATACAGACCACCATAATACTTTACCATAAAAACGTTCCATTTTAAAAGGGTTAAAAATTTATTTCCACTCTGTAACTCACTAACGTTTGGAATTCTTCTCCATTCATATTCTATCTCTCTGTTTGTAGGAAAGGCAATCTCTCAGTTTAAATCAGTATAGAAGAATGATCAAAAATTGGTTTCTCTGTCAGAATTAGAATTTGCTTTGAACCGAAGCAAACCAATACACAATAGAAAAGAAAATTCATTACGGACGAACACAATAGAAAGAAATCGATATGGAATTCATCATTGGAATTGGATCTGTAGCACAATGGTAGTAAACTTCAAACTGTAGAGAATACATCGCATTTACATAATACATAATGCATATGATGATGCGTAGCGTTCTGAGCTCAACTATCTCAACAATGATAAGAATACGACATCGTCTAGAATTCACAATTTTGTAAAATCTTCTTTTCTTGTACAATTGTCCTACATCCTAGCTTACACAATGGAAAACACCATAGCCATTCTTTCCGCTTTTGAGCATTATTCTTCTTCGAGTGCCTATACTGCCTAACAGTGTCGCGTCTTCTTTACATCTCTTTTCACTTCTGGCTTTCAACAAAATAAACACACCTTCCAAATTCGTTTTATCAGCGATTCGGTGGTCTCAGAGACTTCTCTACACCGTATTTGCGATCGCAGCAAGGTATGTTGTATTTGCTCCATTTGATTAAATACATATGGACGAGTTTGAATAGGTTCGATTATTTTTTCTTCCTGTTATTGCTCCGTTTGTGTTTACTCATCTAATGTCTCACGATTTGCATTTCTATTCTACTACAATTGTATAGAAATCTCAGGCAATCTTATTGGTTGTAAGATTAATTTCTAGTTTAATACTATAGATACACGTGTTCTGTTTTATTCTTTTCTTCCGAAAGATTTAACAACGGTCTACTGTCTACGTACGTATATCTTTAGATATTTTTAGTAATGCATCAAAAAGTAGTTTAGTGTTTCATGGCATATTTTGTACTTTTGCGAATTCCACGTAAAAAATGAAGAATGGCTTTTCTTGAAAATATGAATAATGTGTTCTGATAGTGCCCAGCAGTCAGATTCAGACTGAGTCCACCTTGCATTTCACTTGTGTCTGTGTTGCATTGTAAGTATGTAGGTGAGTAACCGTCATTGCAATATAAGTGGCCTGGCCATGCAACTGGCCTAGAAGACTCCTTCAACTTGCAAGTTGTAACATTATTACAATACAGAAATATTTTGAAGAAAAGAATATATTAAGTTATTATAATAACATGTAGAATCGCGAGTAGGTACTAGTGGTACAGAATATATTATATCTATCTGTACCTGAGGTTTGAATAAAAAGTTCTCTTGTAGATTTACGACTGCATTTTTATAAGATCTTCGAGCAAGTATGCCAGTCACATTTACCTTTAGCGTCGCGTCGTCGTCGTCGTCGTTAAGGTACATTATGGAAAAGTGTGTTTAGGTAACTAAACTACAATACCTACATAATATTGCATACAAATGTTTGTCCGCAATTGCTTTGTGTGTATACGATTTGGTTACATCAGAAACACGATGGAAAAAACCAAGCAAGACGTTTGTGAATTCAAAAAATCATACTATTACCAGTCTGACACTTTTTAAACATGAACAATAAAGACTGTAGTATAAGATGTATGAGTGCAATATTATATTATAGTGTAACTAAACGCAAACCATACACAACACTTCTATTACACGTAAGTTTTGCCAAGAAAGCAAAGTAAACCTGTCACGTCGGCTTCCACTTCATTTTAATACTATAAAAGTTGCACAGACTGATCTGCTGAACTGGATTTCAGTATAAATACCACAACCAAATAAGAAAACAGCCAGACCGTTGAGAGAGAGAGCTAAACTTCAATAATATATTTTAATATTGTAACTATACACATTACATCTGTTGTAAAAGTATGTGCTGGTATTATGTATACTAAATATAGTAATAATATTCGTACTGTATAAAAGTAAATATAGAATGATAGGTATAATAAGCTGTTGTGTATGTGTAATAGCTTTTTTCGCTATCATGCAGCTTGAATTTTGGTCAGAGAGAGAGAGAACTGAGAACGTGCGCCTTCATGTCCATCATCATCCTTATGCATTTAATAAGCAGCCACAACAGTGTGGATTTAGAATAAAAGGAAGAGCTGCATAGATGTCTATTTTGATGATGTAATATTATTAAGCATGATAGTGTTACTACAACGTTTAGAACTTTACTTTTACATAATGCATCCCTCTCGGCTCTGTTCTACTATTCTTCTCTATGCATTTTACGAGAGTGGTCATAATAATTCCCTTAAAGTAAAACATATGGTGATCGTGGTGTATGGTGATGGAGGTGCTTTACTTTAACTACATCATCAGATAGTGCATTAACATCAAAAAGGCAAAAGACATCTCTTTTTTCGTCCATACCTTATATATACAATATAGCACATGTAAATGAACATGTACAGATAAAAGAACTTTTTTCTGCACGTTGAAAATTGCATTAGACTCTTATGACTCGACTTATTATTCATTCATTCATAAAAGTGTGTACCTTTCTAGCACTATATAGGTATAGGTAGTAATAAATGAGAAAAATACTCCACTCCACTTTAAGGCAGACTAGGATAAATTATTAAAAATGTTCCACGCTAAGGCAAATGAATGAAGAAATTGTTTGTAGTAGTAGGAGCAGGTATTTAGGTGCATTGCATATTAAATTATCAAAATCTGCTATTAGACATTTCTTATTAGCAACAATAAACCTATTAGGGCAGGAGCAGGACAGGTAGCATTAAAAAAGCAGTGCAGTAATAGAAATAATAGCAGTAAGTGCATGCATAACGTGCCACAGTGTTTCTTGAACAAAACACAATAGATTTTGTGTGTGTGGATGCCATGAAGTACTATTTGGCTTTGCTTTGGCGTCAAATTGCCTTCCCTTTCATAATGCCATGCCATACCCTTCTCTTCCTATATTTCCCATCATCTTACTTTTCTTAACCTACTTTTTTCTCTTATGATCTAATCTACTACTACTTCTATGTGTGTATTACCTTATGCTGACTTTTAATATTAGTAATCTATACATTACATGTTTTTGACTGGCTGATTGCAAGTTGTTTATTGTGATGTGAATGAAAAATGCATAAATAAATATATACTATGTACATGTGCATGCAACACATGCATGTGCTACCACAGGCACATAGCGCAGATCATTGCAATAATATTTCTCGAATGTAATTTAAAAATGTAATGCACAACCTAATACCAATAATAATACATAATGCAACAATAATAACAGTCTGCCTATATAATATATTTACATTTGTGGTATACGACAATCTATTTGTAGATAACTGTATAAGTAAAGATAAAAGTCTAAGTCGTAGTGAAGGATTAAAAGAACATGACAATGGTCAGTGTTAGGGGTATAGCTACTTTTATTTGTTTATTATAGATCTGGTAGAATATTAAGTATATCTTTTAGAAAATAAGTATTGGCAAGATGTGGATGGATGGATGTAACTCACAGAGAGAGAGACAGAGCTGTTTACAAGCTAATAATAATAATATTAAAAGAGTAGGGAGTGTATGGAGATAAGTAGCTCTTATCTCTTTCTGTACTGTAAGACGTTACTTAACGTCCAAACGACAATGCAAAACAGAACATCGAGCTGAAAGATATAGACAAGAAGTCAGGTTGACAGCTTTGTGCAATTAATCTACAGCTACGAGCATTGAGCATAGAATTCGATGTAGTAACGTGTGTAATAAGGCACTATGTGTTGTTGTTGTGTATTCACTATGAAAAACTTGTCAGGAATAAAATGAAAAATGAAATGCGGACGTTGACCATTGAATTGGATTGAAATACACGGAGATTTTTTGTCTTTCGTTGAGAAAGTTCAATAGAATTTAAAACACATTGTGTATTACATACAACGATGTTTGTCGCGCATAATATTGCAATTTAGCAATGCAATGGAAATGAGTACACAACAGGACATTTTTAATCATTTATCGTATGACAAGGGGATTTACTATGTAATTGTTCGGGAGAGGACATGTACAGCTACTGAACAGAGAGATATTATTTACATGTCTTATTATTACATAAAGTATTCAGATTATTTTTATACACTCACAAATCAACATTACGAGAATCGAGCTAAAAATTCTAATGTGCAATGTACTTCTTTCCTTTTACAGTAATTGTGATGTAATGAGAGTATTTTTATTCCTATATAAATCCCCTGCTATTACATTGTTACAAACAGAAGCTTAAAAATACAAACTTCTTTACAAGAAAAAACGAAGTTAGACGAGTCAGTTGAGTCGTGATACAATACAACTGCTCTAACACATCCTAACCTATGTAAAGTATACGCAATTTAATTTTTTTAATAGTGTAATTATTGAAGCCGATAAAGAGGGCGAATTCATACCAACCCATAAGAAGTTGAAACCAATCCAATTTAACCTTTAGCAGAACAGAATAGCCTCTAAATTGGTTAGCAGACATAGTACATTTTTCTTTTATAGGGATTTTTACAGATATACAAGGTAAGGTAAGACACACAGCTCTTTATCTGTCATAACTACATCGTTTTGTTATACATCTACTTCTACAGGAGGTAATACACTTCAACTTATATATACTATTACATTATATAAAGCTCACGAAAATAATGATATGAAAATAAATGGACTGTGTTATTCGAAATCGCACTAGTTCAACTAACTCTGTTTGATTTGACCAAACTAAAAGTTTATAAGTTTAACGAGACTCAGAGCTGCCTCTGAGTAGTCTTATTACTTTTCTTCTACGAAATGTTGAAAGACTGAGCCCTGAGCCCACCCAAATGGGAAACTGAAGCTATACAGACCTGACTTGCCAATCGAATATAATGAGACAAAATTTCACCCTGTGCTTTTTGCCAT